>JANRGW010054433.1:0-13866 GCA_024733675.1 Psilopsiagon aymara | reverse complement strand
ATCCCAGGCATGACGTGCTATGGTATGGAATACCTCTTTGGTCAGTTTGGGTCAGGTGTCCTGTCTCTGCTTCCTCCTGGAATGGATCACTGGAAACATCTAGGCTAGGGAAAAATGAAATCAACAACTTCTGTCATCTTTCCATTGTCTTTGTAGAGCAAAGCAAATTGACCAGGCTAAAATACAAGCTTCTTCAACTTCTTAGGTCCTTACATCTGTTTTTCCACAGAGCACTTTAATTGAGTATTCTGCCTTGCCTGCTGAACTAAGTAAAGTTTGCCAGCATATAACAAAGATGAAAACGGCATATCCTGGTAAGTTTGGGGATGCTTATTTAAACTAAAGAGGAAAAAAATCCAGTTCCATAATAAGCACCATTTGCCTAGACAGATTTGTCATTCTGCCCTTTAAAACACCAGTAAGCAGCAATCTGGCTCTCAAATCCATGTTGTTTTCCCTTTAAACTTACTTAAATTTCTAAATACATCTGCCTTGTTTTTGCTGAAGTTATCTACAGTGACAGATCAAGTCACACCTTTTTTTTTCCCCCCTTCCATCCAGAAAAGGCTTTAGAGTGTAAATCTGAAAATGAGAAGGATTTCAAAGTTGGGTGCAAATCCCACTAAATATCAAACACTAACATATTTTCTCATCATTTCATGGAGCTCAAAATTCAAATCCGATAGGTGAAGATGTGTCTTTCCCACTAATATTCATTCCCTCACCCTCCTCCCTCAAAATCACACAAGCAACTTCAAAAGAAAAGCAAGCTGAGTAGAAGTTAATGCTGCTGGGTTTTTCTTAGTTTTTCTTGTGTGAAAAGAAGAAATACTAACTATTTCAGTTGGGAGACATTTAAAAAATAATCTACTAAATTACTACTCATTAGGAATTTAATATTCCTTGTGGCCTGATATCCAGTGCCATAATAAAATTAATTGGAATAAAATGTTCCATCAGGACAATTATCTAGCTAGATCTCAGACGATTTATCACCAAAATCATCATAGGATCATGGAATCACAGAATAGCTAAGATTGAAGAGACCTTAAAGATCACCTCTTAGCCATTTCCTGGGAAGACAAAATTTTAAATCTTAGATTTATGCCATTGTTCAAAGTAAATAAAAGAAATTGGGCAGAATGCAAACATTTATCAGTCAGGTGACATAACATATTGAGCCATCTTGTCACAAATTCATTAAATTTCTTGAATAGCCTGTAACAATGAAACATATGTCAATGAAATCCAGACAAATTCAGTAATAATATAAAAAGCCCTGATTCTGCATGTCTGATGCTACACATTCCTGATATTTTTACAGTAACTAGGTACACATTTTAGAGCAAGAAATAATTCTATTTCTCTTGCAAAATCAAAGCAAAAATATGAGTTTTAAGAAGGAATTTGTTTTCAAAGAACATCCTAAACTAAAACTGCATTATGATTTCTTTGAAGCTTTTTGATGATAAGTTTATAACTTAAATACAAAAAATAAATAAACTGCAAGAAAATAAACATGCACAATACTTTTATTCTAGCTGTCTAGACACGTTTTGCAAGGCAGTAAGTAAATCAGTGTTACTGAAATAGTAATTAATTTGTTACTGTATTTATAGCAATCTGGTCACTGCAAAAAGTGGAGGAGAGAAAAGGGGAGAAATAAAGAAAAACTAACACTGCTATTCATTCATTTTTAATATCTGGTGGACAGGTTTTCAAGGTATCCAGATAATTCAAAAGATGCAAAATGGCACATAGCAGGCTCTTAATTTTATTGAATAGGTGACACCCAGATGCCTTTAGAACCTGCACCTCAATACCATTGCAAATTGGTACTGCATGACTATTACAAGAGGAACAATGTATGAACCTAAACTGAGAGACAAGCATCAGTTAGACTGAAATTCTAACTTAATTTTCTTAAGTAGGAAACTTTTTAATAATTATCACTCAAAACACCATTAAGATTGTCTCTTTTGTGTTTTAATGCACACAGCTAATTTCCAGCACAGTTTCACAGGCAGCCCCTGGTTTGTTTTCCCTCCACAAAACTGGAAAACACTGAACCTCCTTGAAAGGCAGACTCCAGGAATGGGAAAAAGACAAAGCAGCTGCAAAGAGGACAAGCACAACCATGACAACAGTGCTGTGGAAGAGAAATGACTGCAGGTGATTTGGCACCATTTCTCTGCAAGAGATTATAACATTTAACTCATCCTTCTGAGAACCCCCTGACCATGTGTTTATTTCAGTGAGACAATTTTTAAGCGATAACATTGACATCAGAAGTAAAGCTTGCAATGTAGAGAGAGTCACTGTATTATCTCCACTGGCTTTGCTCAGAAGCTGTTGGATAGGCAGGCACAAAAAGAAGAGTGATTTGGAGGGCTGAGAAAGTTCTGGAAAAGGAGTGCCTGTAAATTACAGGAGTTAAAAACATGGAACAAACTTAGTGAAATAAAGCTCCACCACTGTAGAATAATTTAGCAACAATCAATGGGAAAAGAGGTGCAGGTACTATTGCTTTTACCCAGTATGCAGGCTAGTGGCAGCAAACAGGGTAGAGATACAGAGCAGCACAGTATAAGGACAGTGGAGACACCAGAGAATGATCCACCTTCTCCGTCACAAGAGGCATAACCAGGGCTGTAGCCCTTAGCAGGGCACATGAAAGGCAGCATGTAAAGGAAGAAGTAGTTCAAAGCTTCTCTGCTGGAGAAGAATGAGAGAGAAAATGGCACTAATTTTATTAATCATGAAAAACAAGCAGTAAGAGAAAAATGAGTAACCTGGAGACAGCAGCAAGGAAGAGCACAGCTTCTTGCTGGAGCACAGCTTCTTGCTGTAGGCACTCAGAAAGCAGAGTGATTGATCACATCAGGACTAATACTGAGATCAAATGAGATGAATTGCAAGTTTCAAACAAGCAAACAAAGCACTGGAGATACTCTTTTCTTGCTCAGGGGTTATACGAAGAATCAGGTGATTGATAAGGTTAATTCTAGCACCGAATTCATGTGAGAACAGCAGTGGAGTGACAGATAAGCAGTGCTTTACACAGCTTCACTTTCATTGTTTCCATTGATACTTTTAATAAACTAGTATGAATTTCAGTTAATGGGTCAGATCAACTGCTCACCTCAGAACAGCTCAATTGTGTCCTCTTTGTGTCTGTAAAGTCAAAGCCATTTCCAGAGATTGTGTTCCCATAGCACTGTTAACACCACTGAAAATTGCCATACAAAACAATTCATGATATTGTACTGCTCAGCAGGTAATTTTTGTGATTATTATTTGGTTTACACAGGCATCATGGGTGAAGAGGAGGCAAAAAAGTTATCCTTAGAAATAAAAATATTAGCAAACAACAAATAGGCACTATGGCCTTTAGTTCTGAAAGGATGAAAAAAGGTATTTGTTGATAATCTTACTTCTGCAAGCAGACTCGATCTTCCCTTGTACAATGCAGCCCAGTTTGCACTATATATTGTATAAATTACTTATATGGATTAAGAAAACTATGTAACTGGAAGGACTAACATGGCTAAAAGTATTAGTAGATTATCTTATTACTGTCAGTTAAAAAGCATCCCTATTACCTGAATTATCCCACTTTTGAGCTTCTTATTTTGTTTTCTTGAGGGACAGGCTTCCTGGTCCTTTTACTTTACCTCCAGGAGATAATAAAGTGCAGGTCAAGCCTAAATAAACTCAGGACTAACCACTCCTATTTTATATAGGTAGGCTTATCTACACACTGAACTCACTTCCAGAAATGATTTTTTTCTTTATTTGGGCTTCAAAAAAACCTGAAATGCAAAGCATACCTTCCCCAGACCGACTCTTCATTAATAAGTGTGAAAAGTGAGTGTAATGTAAGCCTGATATAAGCTCAAGTGATTGCTCTTGACTTTTTGCTCACCTGAGTTTCTTGATTCCTTTAAGTTGTAGTAGTGGAAATTTCATGAAATACAGTTTTAAAATTAAAAAATAAATTAAAATTTTAATGTGATGTTGAGGCAAGTTGATGCAAATGTATCATTCAAAATGATCCATCTACCCTTCAATTTCTATCAGTGTGCAGAAGGCAACCTGAACTCTGTAAAGTTTCAGGTGTTCTGCCTACACTCAGTTCTGTCCACACATGCAGTCAGCAGCCAAACAGAAGTTGAATTTCTTAACCTTTAAAAAATCTCTGCTAACAGTGAAGAAAAAGATAAGTGAAATCTTATCTTTTTACACTACTATGTTCTCAGGAACAGCAAATACTGAATTGGACTTGTGAAGAAACTATTAATAACGTTAAGCTGATTGGGATTTTGGCAGTGCAAGGTAGAGCTAGAGCTTTATAAAAAAAAGGTGAGAAAGTGGAGATCAGCTTTAGCTCCTGAAAAGGTACCTTAAGAAACCTCTACAAATTTGTGTATTCATTTTATGAAGAAATTTACATAAGCTGGGGATTTTCTTCACTATTCTACTGGGACCACAGTGTTAATATTATATCAGAAAGATTCAACTGATATCAGACCACTGACAAGTTAAAACAAGCAAAATGGCTCATATCAGACATACAGGAAAAAATGCAGTTCTACAGTACACATGCAAGTTATCACTGAATCAAATCCCCCATATTCACTACTAACTACTGCTTTCTTTGCTAAAACACACATTCTCAAACATTTGCAGGCAATTTAGTAACTTTTGATAATGCATGGATAATGCACACACCAGGAAGTGCATTCCTATCTCCCAGCTCCAGTGATAGGTAAGCAAAAATTTTACAGGATCTTTTGTTCCATGCTTACAGTAGCACTGAAGTACTTTCACTAAGAAAGCCTGATAGAAATTAAATATGCAGAAATTCAGCATGAGCTTTTCAGACTTTGATGACCATTCTTTGGTCTTCTAGAGAGAAAAGATCAACTTCTTCTAGTTTCAAAACAAAATAAAGTGGACTACTACTGTTTCTCATGCAAATCTTGGAATAGGCTTTCTCTCAAAATGCTGTGTTGACATTTATATAACATAGTGTAACAAGAAAGACTAGTCTAATTACGCTGTGAAATTTTAGACCAGGTAAAAGGACAATTTTCAGGTAGTTTTGGAGTTGGGTATGGCACTATTTCATTTTCTTAGGCATCTAGATACTTCCTCAATGCCAACAATAATGGGATAAAATATACTTATGCATAATTTGTATGTGTGCTATCCCTTAACACCAAGTTGTCAGTCCAAAATCAATGCAAAATTCCCCTGTGGGATTCATTCTTGGAAACCAAGATTATTTTGCATTCATTTCCGGAGGCACTTTGACTCACATTTTAGAATATTTTGTGGTGTATTTTTTTTGACTCTGATGAATGTTTCCTTCATTGTTGAAAATAATTCATGTTAACAAAGAAGCCAATGTATTGAGCTTTTGCAAATGCATGTATCTATGTAAAGTTGAGTTTAATCACTTATTGATTCATCCAGGTTCCTCTACACTGCCTTCCAAAGCAGTTTTAATACTTGAAAGGAAAGAAAAATACCAAAGCTATGGTCCTAATGGCAAAGTCATTTGCAGTGATCAACTACCATTCATTTGGTTTTGATGAAAAACGTCTTATAAACAGTGATTTCGTCAAGAAGATAAAGTACTTGTAGTTACATTCTGACATGCAGGAAAAATTGTAATGTGATTGTGGTTTCCATAATGCTTACCCCAGTTTCTGAAGCAGACTTTTAGATTCTTCTCCTGCACAGTTACCTCCACATACTAGGTATGTTTTGCACAGTTAGAAATAGGTTATCTGTATCTTCTTTGTTATCTAACAAAACATTTGTGTGAAGCCAAGCAGAGAAAATACCTCTAAGGTAGCTAATTCTTGTTTCTTAACTTTAAAACAAAAAACAAAAACCCAAACAAAAAGAAAAACCACAAAAAAAAACACAAACCATACCAAAGCCAAGGATGGCCACATGTATTTAAACATTGAAGCATTGAAGAAAGAAGTAAATTGGGCTGACTTTTACAGAGAAGACCAAGTTTGTAGCAATTCAGCTATCAAAATTACACTAATGTACCTGAGAAATGAACCTTCCTGAAACAGTAACAAATTAAGACATTAATCTTCCTTGATGCTGTGTATTCTGCAGCCAGAGAAAGATGTATGAATGCAACACACTTCAGGATCAGACCCTTAGCTTCTCAGTCAGCCACAGAATCATAGAAAGGGTTAGAAAGGAGCTTAAGATCATCTAATTCCAGCTCCCCTGCCATGGGCAGAGATGCCTCACACTAAATGATGTCACCCAAAGCTCTGTCCAGCCTGGCCTTGAACACTGTCAGGGATGGAGCATTTACCACTTCTTTGGGCAACCTGTTCCATTGCCTCAGCACACTCACACTGAAGATCTTCCTATATCTAACTTGAACTTCTCCTGTTTGAGTTTGAACCCATTGCTCCTTGTGCTGTCACTACAGTCTTGGACAAAGAGTCGCACCCTGGCATCCCGGATGCCTATAGGCAAAGGTTGTGCTGAAGGAAAGGAAAATAACCAGAGTTGTTTACCTTGAACCTAATGTGCTTCAAAAATAAAAAGTTACTGTCCCTTCAGATTTGAAATCTGAAACAATACACATTTTCCCCCATTTTATAAACTCCCTGAAAATGATCTAGCTTCTTGTTAAACTCTGTTAGCTATCAACTTATTGTAAAATAAGTATACATGATCCTGTAAACCATGATGAAGGGAAGTGAGATCCATAGAGGAAAGGAAGAGAGGTATTAAGGAGGTGAATGACGTTGCAGCTCTGTACAGCACACTAGACCGCAGTGGAATTTTTGAAAATTTTTTACTATGGTAGGTAAAGACAGTTCAAACACTTTGAACATTTTGCGCATAAGGAAAGTCTGCACACAAACAAGCAAAAATTGTTAAAAAATTGCCTTTGTTTAGCAGCAATGCCAAAGAAAGCAGGAATAGCAAAAAATCTTGATATTTCATGATCTTTTGTAATGCTTTTAAGAAATTGTTAAGGAGGGGCAGCAGGATGAAACTGTGACTCAGTGCAGCTTTGCTTCTCATTTTATTTCATGGTGACATAGGAGAAAAGCATGATTTTTCTCCAAAAATACACCACAGGGTTAAGGAAATTTGGTACCAAGGCCCAGTTTCATGACAAGCTTTCTGAGCAAATTTTCAGCCATTAAATCTCTGCACAGTTTGTTCCTTAATTAGTAGGATCATTATTATTTCCATTGTCTGTATTATTTTAATACCACAAGAGATTTGAAATTGTGCAGAGCTATAACTTTGGTGTAACCACAGCACAAATAAGCCATCTCTATCAGCTAGCCTGCAGGCGGGCTAAGATGTAATGAGAATAGGGTCTAAGGTGAGCACATGAAATTGGGTATTATTTGTTCTTACACATGCCTACTTTTTACTAACTTATAAATACAGAGAAAGTGATTGATTGATGTTACCCCTTCAGCTAGGCTGTGAACAAGGCATTTCTTATGGGTGTGTGTTACTACTCAGATCAGGTTGGCATTTTAGGAAGCGAGAAAGAGTGAGAGAAAGAGATAGAGAAAGAAGAGTGATATATTTGCTGACTGCAATATGAAATTGAACTATCAAGCAGTGAGCTTTCGTTCACTAAAAATAAACAAATAAACCAAAGAAAACTTTGCCAGTGTAGTACCTGGACTTCAGAACATCAGAAAGCTTCTGTTCCCTGCCTCCAAAAGCAAAAGATAATTCACAAATATGCCAGTGATGACAGTAATTTAGTGGACACCATCTGACATCGATGTCACAGCTCAACCTTGCAGAGACCGAATTGTAAATCTTAAAGCTGTGATGTGACTTAGGGAGCTATTACTTTTCTGTCATGAAAGAAATAAAACAAAACTATGGTTAAATGAAACTGCTTCAGATGTTGTGTCATATTCTCCAAGTCTGGAGAAAGAAAGCTTCTCCCTTTCTCAGAGGGATTTTTTTATTATAAACAACATTCTTTTAACAACACTGCAATACAGCTGTGGGAGCTACATGCTCCCTTTTTCATAACTGGCAGCAAAAGTGAAAAGTTATTTTCAGTGTGAACAAGACTGACAGAATCCATGCACAGATGTGTTCAGTGCATTGATGCACAGGAAGACACAAAATCACACCCTGCAGAAGGCACTGGAGGTTAATTTCCATGCATCTGAAGCAATGAAACCTGATGCACTTAGAAAAGCAGACACTAGACAATAGATTTAAATATTCTACTCCTTTTCAGGGCACAACATTATGTACTATGAAGTTATTGACACGTGGTACAGTCTTTGCCATTTCAAACAGTACTAAGTAACACTACTTGGACTATTATGCCAAATGCTCAGACCCTTAACCTTGTATTGGCACAGAACTGTCCTTCCAATCCATGGTCTTGAGCCATAAACTATAAAGAAATAGCTAGAAAGCAACCTTTGGTTCTTTGCAGGACTCCCTTCCTCCAACCCCATCTTCCCACAGTCTTTAAAAGACAGTTGTCCTTCCAATGGGTATGTTTTAAAGTCTGATTTTGACAGCGGGGCATCTGGAGCAAAAGCTGCAAAAAGGCAAATTCTAAACTGGTGGACAGAAGTTCACTTCAAAGAAATAGGGGTTTGGAGACATTTCATCTTCATGGTCTCCACCTGAAGTTGCAGATTTTTTACACTCCTGAAAAAAGGTCTAAATGGTAACATCACTGCCCAAGGAATTTATAACCAACAGTAAGTCTCAGTCTATCTGCTAAACTGTTGCTATTTAAGCACAGAATAGTTTCATAGAATAAAGACATTGAAAGGTCTCATTATTTGTTGGTTAATAGTCAAGATGAAGAAAGATGATAAAATTTCAGATTATTTGAATAATATCTTCATGACTTTAACACCTGCAGAAAAACTCAGGAAAACACATCTGAAGAAATGGTCTGTTTTAAGCAGGAATGGAAACCACACTGGAAGAAAAGATCCTGTGCATAAGTCAGATTTCCAGCTTTATAAATATTTCTTTGGACAAATTATTGTCTTGCTCTGAGCACCATTTCTGCATCTGTGGAATGCATAAACCTCCCTTGCTGCCACAATTTGCTGTCTGCATTAAGACTCAAAGATTTTCAGGGCACAGCCCAGCCTTTTCTGGTTTTCATACCCAGGAAGACTCCAGTCATTGCATCCTGCCTCTTCTGTCACTTTGTTGTGAGAATAAGTGAGTGTTCTTTTGATGAATAACATATCATGTCTCTCTGCAAGTCTTCTGTCATGGTTCAAGCCCAGCCAGCAACTAAGAACCACACAGCTACTCACTCACTCCCCCCTTTTCTGTCTCCACCACTGCACTTGGAAGAATGGGGAGGAGAATCGAAAGAATATAAACCCCATGGGTTGAGACAAGAGCAGTCCAGTAAGGCATAGTAGAAAATTACTACTGCTACAACAAATAGTAAGGATGATAAGGGAAATTTCAAGGGGAGAGGACATAAAACTAAAAGGGGAAAGGGAAAAAAGCACAGCTGATGCATGAAGCAATTGCTCATCACACCCCACCAATACCCAGCCCAACACAAGCAGTGATCTGGGCCTTCCGGGTAACTCTCCCCATTTATACACCAGGCATGACATGCTGTGGTATGGAATACCCCTCTGGCTACTTTGGGTCAGGGGTCCTGTCTCTGCTTCATCCCAGCTTCCCATGCTCTTCCTCACTGACAGAGCATGAAACTGAAAAGGCTTTGATGGGTATAATCATTACTTAGCAACAACTAAAAATATTGGTGTGTTATCAGCACTGATCTCAGACTAAAGTCGAAAACACAGCACTGCACCAGCTCCTAAGAAGCAGAAAAATAACTGCTACAGCTGAACCGAGGACAACTTCATGATAGCAGAAAAAGGTACCTTGTGGACACTTCAAGGACATAACAAAGCAGTTCCTGAGCAGTGGCTGGTCTAGAAAACGCTAAACACAGGTAGGATGTAAAGAAAGACAGTATGGTCAAGGAAAGCATTGCAGGTTATTACAAGAGTTAGCAAAACTCCCAAGAGTATACTACAAGTTAAACTCTATTATGAATGAAAACCACATCAAATTATACAGATGAAAAGCAGAATTTAAATAAAAACAAATAGTCTACCCTCAAAATATTAAGAGCCAGCAACAATGATGTTCTGCTCAAAGTACTGTATCACGATGTTTTACCTCAATCTGCATTCACTAGACTACCTAAGTTCAGCCTCTCATCAATATGCTACAGGACTTCCATGGTGTCTTAAGTACTCTGGGTTCTTTAATTTTATTTTATTTTTTTAATATTCGGGCTTCATGCGAACAGTCTAACTCTGGCAATTTCTGGTTTTCCTTAATAGCCTTACTTATACAAAATTAGGACCTGTCACTTTCGGCTAATGAGTTCTCCAGAGCTGAGATTTTTCTCTCTACCACCAATTCAAAACCAAGAGACTTCTCTAAACTGCAGAGGAAACCTGTTACTTACTTTGGTTTATGTCAGCTGGTGTCATATTCAGATGACGCTCATTCAAATCAGAGGACAGCACTAGGACTCAGACACAATTGGACTTGCAAGATAGTGACATTTAGCTTCAGTTTACCCAATGTTCAACATCTTGAGACCCTGTTCTTGGATAGTGTCTAGTCAATAATGTGACAAAGATGGCCACCATAAATTAACAGTGGTCACCATTGCCAACACAATAGTTATGCAGAGATATACAAGAAAATTACCCATATTAAAAACAAAGATTAGATCTGACCATTATAAGGAAGCAATAATAAATCATTCCTGCTATAAACCATCTGTTCCACACATGAGCATTTTCAGAAGCCTCCTAACATATTCACTGCTGTACTGATAGTGACAAATTTTACAGATGCTCCTTGGGATTTAAGCAAGGTTTCACTTCTGTGTGCTTTGACAGGAGAGTAATGCCTGTACAATGATGTGGATGTGAGATAAAGCTTGAGGTGGTAAATGGGAAAACCTGCTTCACCACTAAGCTACAGCATCTAGAGCACTTCCTCAAGAAGATTCTTCCTCCAGCAACTTGTCAACTTCCACACCAGCATGATCAATGCAAAGAAATGGAAAGACCATGGAAAAGATAGGAAAAAGTGACATGTTGCGAAATGGAGCAAGTACACAAATCATTCAATAAAGGCAGGAGATGAAACAGGGAACAGCAAGAAAATGCAAACATATTTCAGCTGCAGAAGGAGTACATCTATTCATCACCTGATTTAATGTCACACATAGGGAAATAGTACTACCTTTAATAGTGGCAATTCATTCAAGGTTCTGGGGGCTCACTCCACTGTGAAAGCTAATTTTGAGCATTGCTCCTACAGCAGGTGGCCATATTTCAAGCTTTTCTGTGCAGGAAAAAACATCTTTACACAGGAAAGGGGAGTTATACTATTACAACCTTTGCTATTTCAGGGCTAAACATCAGTAGCCACAAAACTAGAAGGAAAAGCTCTTCCACACCACAGACAAGCGTCATCACATAACTATCATAAGGCCAAGTGACACAAGTCTCAATCTGCTTTTTATAAAAGTCCCAGGCTGAGGAGGAAACTAAATGTGTAGCAAAGAACTATGCTAAAACTAACAGCTGCAAATGACCAACATTTAGAAATACAGTAGGACTACCAGTAAATGGGTGTCTTTCAAACCTCAAAATGGTCTGAAACTATATCTTTTACACTACATCTTTTGTTAGGGAAACAACCATATGCCCCTCATGAGAGAAGCCACAAATTCCAGGAAGGAATTTAGTCCTGCTCCTCAGTAGCAATAAGAACTTCTGAATGGAAATTGATTTCCCTTGGCTTCGCAATTATTGAAGACAGCAGACATACATGTGAAATCTCGAGCTAAAAAGCCCTGTAGGGAAATGATGTCTGTAGGAAAATGATGTCTTTTTTGATTCCAGGTCTATCAGGTAAAAAAAGCCTATTTTTTTCAAGTTGACAAAAAAATGAACTTATAATTAGAAGGCATTTTCCTTCTATTCACCAAACCTCAGGAGTTAGGCCATGAGCCATAAGGACTCACTCATACAAACCAAAAAAATGTCCAAGCTGCTTCCTAGCAGCTCCTTATCATCAACTCCAAACAACACTCCAGTATGGTGTTAGATGGAGGGAGAATCTTACCTGGGAAGGGAATAAAGACAAGCATCTTTTTGGATGTTTTAGAAAACAAACCATTATGACTGTAAAGACTGATGACAAAGCCCTTATTTTTATTTATCATCATGACTGAGGTAGCAATATATTATTATTGTTACTGTTATTATGTTATATTTATGTATTGTGCATCTAATCACATCTGAAATCATTAATAAACTCTTATGTTGGAAAAATGACAGTTCTTTAGTTGAGTGTGTAAGGCTGAAACTTCACATAGCACATAGCACTATGTGTGGACTATAAAAACACTGCAATGAGCACAGAAATATTTCTTTTGACATAGGTTATCATAAGCAAATCCTTCCTTGCAGAGCTTGAGGTAGGTTTGCATGTTAGAGACAGTATGATCTTAGCACGTAGTAGTAAATTAAACTGTACCTTCAAAACTGCTTATACTAGTGTCTAGTAAATTAAGGCAGCCCACAAGCCAGGGAAAATCGTGTTCCAGACTTCCCTCTAAAATTGGCCACAACAAACACAAAAGACAACGCAAGTATATACTACAGTTATACCACACTGTAGTGGCAAAATCTCAATAGATGAATAATCCAGACTGAAAAACATATTGCTAAAAACTATGAGTACAATATGTACCTGAGGTTTTAGAAAGCTAGACGATCTACTGACATTTTTAAGAAACATTGTATAATCCCAAAATGAAGTATGTGTTACAATGAACAAGCATAGATGGAAAGAATCAAAGTTGTAATACCAGCCTTCTACATCTCTGAAATTCTGAATGCACAACTAAACAAGCTTAATGTTTCCTTAACATACTTTTTCGTCAGAGATGCACAGTATATGACCCAAAATAGGGTCACAATGGGGGTTTCTGCTGTCAAGCATTAGCATTCAACATGCTTTCCAGTTCATTTCTGTGTCTTTAAAGTCTTCTCAAGCCATGATAGGTATCATATCTATCACACCCAGTGCAACCTGGTTTTGCAGTATGACTTCTTCCCTGGGAACTTGCATGTCATTTTGTTGGGAAATGTAAATGCGTTGTTACATTAGAAAGATGGGCCATTTTAAAAGATAATAAAAGCATCGCTTTCTTCAGGATGGAGAAGACAAAGATCTCTGTGATATCCAAAATGCCCTTATATTTTTTCCATAAAGTATGAATTAGATATCACAACCTGGTTATATGGTGCAAAACAGCAACTATATTTTTATTTTTCCCAGGGAGAACTGGACAGATCCATTTTCCGTTGTCAGGGGTAGGGGGTGGAAGTGGGCATAGGCTCAGCTTCTGAGGTGAGGAGCTTGAGAGAGGACGCCTGCAACACCTGAGCTGGGGGGAGCACAGCATCCAGAAGCCTCAGAGCGCTGAGAGACACTCACCAGAGGGCCTGAAGCCCTCGAGAGGACTTGCCCAGGGCCCGGCAGCTCGGTGACGCGAGGAGCTGACTCATCGGGGCGGTGCCAGGAGGAGCGGCACCAGCACTGACCGGGGAAAAACTGCCCCAGGGAGGGCGAGCGGGATGGTGAGCCTCCCCGTACGACCCGGGCTCGGCCTGGGAGCTCTGCCCTGGCTGCCCCGGCGGTGGTCAGTGCAGGCACCCAGACAGAGCCGATGGGAGGGGAGGATGCGGTGCGGAGCTCGGGGTGCAGAGAGCGCCCGCACTGCTCTGC
>JANRGW010054432.1:5000-30499 GCA_024733675.1 Psilopsiagon aymara | reverse complement strand
CCCTGAGGGACACCACTCGTTACTGGTCTCCAGCTGGACATTGAGCCATTGACCACAACTCTTTGCATGCAGCCATCTCATATACTAAGCTATAACAGAGTAGGTTGATGACTTGATTCAAAACTTTTCAAGCTAATGTGATGGGTTTGCCTTTGGGGGCTGACAACACTCTTCATATATCTGCATCCTTATTCACAGGAGGAGCTCTTCTTTACTTACTTAGTATTAAAACGTTTCTTTCTGTAATGACTTCAGTTTCTAAAAAGTCCTGCCATTTTTCAGTCTAACTTTTCAAACATGAAGACAGATCCTGTACACTTCACTACTCAGTGTGTCCATATCTCCTGATCTGCATTTTCTCCTTCCATATCGCACCACACTACGTAATAGTTTTTGAATCCTTTATCAGTTTCATCCGAAGTCAGTTGAGTTGTGAAAATCTCAAAGATACATTAACACTTTATTGAAAAGTAGTGGTAGGATAGCCGAAAGAGAGTTAACACCAACCACGCAGACAAGCAAGAGCTCTTCCATGAGGTGAGGAAAAGACAGGTAAAACTCAACTGTTAAATCTTGTTTGGAGAAAATCACAAAAATCTGAGGGAAATAAGACTGTTATTTTTTCACCTTCTTTAAATATGTTTTCTTACCTGCTTATAATTGCCTTAGCTTATGTTTAAGCACTTAACACAGGACATTTTCAATAATGCTTTCCAAGATTCAGGATGGTTTTGTAAGAATTTTCAGTATCTGTGAAATTCTGTGATGACCCCATGAACTTTGAAAGGCTTTTTATAATTTAAGGCAGAGTTTCATGTTCAGTCCTATCTACATAAATACATAATAACAACAGGCCTTCCTCTCGTTGTCGCTGTTGTTTGGTAAACTTGCTTACTTCTTTCATTATTTAGGGACATAAAAATCCTTATGAATGTGCTAGATAGGTGTGTAAATGTATGGCCCACATAAGAGAAAGTGTTAAATAGAAAATACCTAATTGCTTTAGATGTTTCTTGAATAAAGTAGAAAGAATAAAGAAAGAAAGAAAGGAGTCACGCCAGAAAAAGTCACAAGTCATCCTAGTGTGTAAATTGATAAGTCCAGCGTGGTTTAGCACAATAGCCTTATCTTGCGTATGTAAAGAATCAAGTTACTGCAAGCTAATGTTATCAAAGAGTAGGCAGACAGGTGTTTCTGTCCCATTGTATAGAGCCTCCTCTGTTGGTGATACTTGTATTACAAAAATTTTCCAGTGGGGATCCAGCAATTGTAATATTGGACAGGTATTATATTATTAAAGAGAAGTATTGCCACTAGAAAATTGTGAAAATATGGCTGAAGGATAACTTGAAGTATACTTTTCATATTAGCCGTAAGTAAATGTACAAAAAATAGTAATAGTTTCTAACAGTGTGGAGATAAATTATACTATGCCTATATAATGAGCATTTTCAGATGACAGGCAATGTTGACATGTGATTAAAGATGTATTACAACGTATATAAGAATACTTTGCCTTACTGGAGAGATCACGGTGTGTAGCTTCTGTCATATTTCACCAAAATAATGTGCTTACTGAAATAATTTTCAGCTTTTTATGGATATTCCTTTGTTGGAAAAACTGATGTGTATTTGTTAGGGGGTTTTTGTTTGTTTATTATTGAAATAATTCTATTAGCTATCTCCATGTAGAAAAGCTTTGCTACTTGTTTGGTTGCATTGCTGTAAGACAAGGGAAAAAAAAGTGTTTTCTTTCTCTTTATACTGCATATGATGCTTGCAAGGAGGTTTCTTGCAGATATGGAACCTTCTTAGTTGAAATATTAAAAATTTACTTCCTTGTGATGGTACATTATTGTTGTTCTTTTTCTGCTTTGCTTGCATATAAAATGGCATACTTCTTTCTAAGGTATATAATGGTTACAAGTCCATTCCAGCACTATTGTTCTGGTTGCACTATGTCATTACTAAGATGCTGGGAAAGTCTCCCTGATTTTTTTATACTCCTTTTCTTTTTTTTTTTTTCCTTCCCCCCCCCCCCTTTTTTTTTTTAGTTTTAAAAATTTAACTAAATTATTTAATACATGTTAATTTTCTCAGACATCAAATTAGAAAATCCTATTACGCTGTAAAAAGCTGTGATAATATAAATTGCTCTCTTACATAAATAAATAAATGACCGATATTACTGGAGGCTTTAAGCTTCAAGGAAAAAAATAGAAGAAGTCTTTTATCCTGGTTTTTAGAGGGCATCAGCAGCTTGCTTTTATGAAAAAGTAACAGCTAAATGCACTGCAAATAATTTGCAGTAATCCAGTTCAGTGATTCATGTGTCTGCTTTAATGGGTCATAATTCAGGATAAAGTAACTGAGTGCAGTCAGAGTGCAGACACTGCTTATGCCAGGGACAGTATCTCTTCATAAAACACACCTCAGCAGAAGCAGTTTGCCAGCCCCCTAATACCCTCTGATGTTTTGATGTCCTGCATATTTTTCCGATTAAGTTTTGAGTGCCATGTTTTTAGTTGTATTTCCACATTCATTATCCTCACGTAGACCCTTCAGCGGGTTTGCCATATATGATTATTTTTTTAATGATGCCTTTCTTTCCACTTCAGCAGTTTAATAATCTAGCACATGGCTGCTTCTCAGTACTCAGCATTCACCTCCCCAATACAGAAGAGGACATGTGCTTTGGCTGCAGAATTCCATTTGCAGCTTTAGAAATGCATATTCCCTGTGGAACAACATTTGTTTGACATAACCATTCATTTTTATTACCTCTTTAAATATGTTTATCCAGAGTTATCAATAATCATAAATAACTTGTATTCTGTTCTTGTCCTGTTTTTTTCCACAGACAAAATTGCTTACCCAGTACGTATTAAATCTCGGCAAGTATGATCAAAGCTACGACATCAGAGACCGTACAAGATTTATTAGGCAGCTTATTGTTCCGAATGAGAAGACTGGAGCTTTAAGCAAATATGCCAAAAAAATATTTCTGGCACAGAAACCTGCCCCTTTGCTTGAGTCTCCTTTTAAAGGTATAAGTGCCAAAATCATTTGGTAAATGTTCATTGTGTAAAGGAATGTGGCAGCCTGTCCTATTTCG
Organism: Psilopsiagon aymara; assembly: GCA_024733675.1. NCBI lineage: Eukaryota > Metazoa > Chordata > Aves > Psittaciformes > Psittacidae > Psilopsiagon > Psilopsiagon aymara. The sequence goes on along the minus strand of JANRGW010054432.1, from coordinate 27,384 downwards.
AATACGCTTACAAATTGTGTTACTTAGCAAATACAAATTATTAATATGCAATGGTACTCACTCTGCTTACCTGCTCTTCAGCAAGCAAGGTTTGCATGCCACAAACGCAGTGTGTTTCTCTGATTATAAACCCTGAGAAACTGATCTATTTGTGCTCTTGTGGATTTTAAATTTGATTTAAATAACAGAAGGTATTTCTTTTGAGGAAAGTGTTTCCTCAGTTTAGGAAAATTGCTCTAGTTTTTCACCTGGACTTTAGTAGAAGGTTGTTAATGTGAGTTTTGCAGATGTTTTGTGAATCTGAAGTAAATTGAATCTCAATAGATTAGTTTTTTGTTATTTTTCTCCAAAGTCATAATTTTCCCTGTGCATTTTCCCTGTCTTTTCACAAGTAAGAACCATTGTCTGTCATCTCAAATTAAAAGGTTATCAGGTTATCTTAATTAAAAATGCTCTGTTATTGTGACAGCTTGCAATTTTAATTTTCGTATTTACTTAGTCACAGTTTTGAAGCTCTAAAAGGACCTCCATTTTGAAGAAAAACTATTAAAATTCTGGATGTGTTTGTGCCAAGACATGTATATGGATTGTTTAACTGTGCTGTCATTCTTAATATTCACAGTAAAGTAATTTTTAGAGAAGCTACATTTCAGAGCAACACCTCTAAACACACTGACTGATTAGCTTTTTTATTGACCATTATGGGGGAGATTATTGTAATCTATGGACTGAAATCAGTTTTTTGACCTATGAAGAGCTTCCTAGTTTATATTTATTTCATGACATTTGAGGTAATACAATGGCAATTACCTTTAGCCCTGATTAAGATTGCTCTTTGTGGTAGAGCTCATGGTGTTTGTGTCTTTCTCCCCTCCCCCCCATTTTTTTTTTAATAGGTAGGGATCATTTCCAGCTTGGCACTTTATCTCACACTCTTAACACCCAAGCCACCGGCTACCTGGAGCTGTCTGACTGGCCAGAGGTGGCGCCTGACCCCTCCGTCCGAAACGTTGAAATAGTCGAGTCGGTATGTCAGCATCATTAGAAGTAACTTTGCTTTGCTAGAAGGCACTCATTATAGGGTATTAGCCTAAAATACAAGTATTTAATGCCTGTCTGTATGCTATACTGGAAAACTTTTATGCACATGGATATTTATGTCACTTATTGAAAACATGCACAGTGCTTGCTCTTTACCATGGGAGAAGTGGATCAACTATAGGTTCCTTCTGCTTTGCTCGTGGATTAAACAGTCTTTTTTCTGCCTCCATCTCACTTTACCATGGGAGAAGTGGATCAACTATAGGTTCCTTCTGCTTTGCTCGTGGATTAAACAGTCTTTTTTCTGCCTCCATCTCACTTTTGATTTCATACCTCTTTTCTTTGTGTCTCTGATTGCTGTGCTGTAGTTTGTTAGATGTTGTTAATGATGAGTGTAACTCCTACCAAAGTAGGAGGTGACTGGTTGTGTACAAATCCAAGTCTAAATGGAAAAGAAAAAAGGTAATATAAACAAAACGCAGCAGCAGGGAAGGAAACAATGTTTGGAAACCTGAAGTTTGGAAGAGCAGTGTTTACATTACACATCATCTGGAGATAATTAGGAAAGTTTTTAGTAGAAAAATGTCACGTTTTAGTGCACTCAGTCATTTGTTGACACTACATGGCTGGTCTTCTACTGTCAGTAGCTTTTTGTTAGTGGACTGTAAACTCTGAGGCAAAGTTATGTTCTGGCACCAAAGCTGTGATTTATGCGTGAGGTTCCAGAGTCCTACTAAATGTCAGTGAAAGCTATTAAACAGTAACAGAAGTGTAAATGTATTGGAATGTAGTGTGAGTCCAGAGGTATGTCATTGTAATAGGTATACCCAGAAAAGCACATGGTCCTTGTCATGAGCCAACTTACACAGTAAATCACACATGAATTACTTTGAAAATAAGATGCTAGCATAGAATGTAGAGCAAATTCTAAAAAGTAGGTATGACTTGCAGAAACCAGTGAATGGAAATGTTTTAGAACAAGCATTTCTCCTTTGTTCTTTACTGTTACTTGTCCACCTTATTGCATGCATTTCAGGAAAAGAGGTATTTGTGTACAAACTTCTGAATTTTTTTTATGGGAAGAATCTGAAGTCACTCAGCTCAAATGGAGAATTATAAATGATAGGGTTGCAAATGGTAGAACTTGAAAAAGTGCCTTTGTCCCTCCTCCAAAAAAAAATGTTTTGCAGGAAATTGATCCAATGGAGTAAAATCCATGTGCAAGATAATAGAAAACATCTCCCTACAGTCATTTAATCTCAAACTAAACATGAAAATCCTTTTCTTTTTTGGACTTTTTTTTACTCCCCCCAGGTATTTTCTTTGGAGAGTCTCTTCATTGTCATTAATTTTACTACATGCCTCCACAATATATGTGAGTGAAGCTTGAGTTAAACTGTCATTTACATCCAAAAGAATGTTGGCCTTTTAAAATGCCAATTGCTGGATGAAACATCACACAATGTTAGCAGCTTTTGGTGTTTGAGAGGAAACCAGTGTGTCTCTAGAGCCATACGCCATTACAGGTCACTCTGAAAGAGCTGTTAGAGCTCTTTCAGAAATTCATCTTATTCCAGATTGCAGCAGTCACTGAGGCAGACCTGTATCACACCATATATAGTTTTCTCCATAGTTGTTAGGATGTTTTTTGCTAGCCTGAGTTTTTGTTTTGCTTCTCTAGTAGTACAGGGGGATACAGAAAGAACAAACAGTATGGCCAAATTATTGAACATTCTGGTGTTCTCTTGCTGGTAAGAGTTACTTTTGTTTGGAGAATTGTGAAGAAAGTGAAGTACAATTCCTCTGTGGCTGCTGGAATTTTTGCTGCTTACTGGGTCAACTTCTGTTTTCCCCTTAAAATTTGGGATTATAAAGGTGATGATTAGCCATATTTACCCTTCATTCTAGTGATAGGCTAACCTTAGCTGGATCTAGAGATAAAAATCTCAGACTTCTTTTGGCATAGAAATTTATTTATGGTTACGGATGCTTTTAATCTGCCTTAGTAAATCTTTTTCTAGACTCTCTGATAGACATATCCCACCTTTTATAGGCACATACGAAACTTCTATTCTCCAAATTGTGTAAAATAAGAGAAGTTTAATAGTTTCTCTTCACTTGTTTACTGGATTTACTTAGGAACTGCTGAAAATTTCTACTACAAGTGCTTTTCTTTGCCATGTGTATCTTTTTTGTATTGCTGGTGGAAAAAGTAAACTTACATTGAAATGTATTTACAGGCAAAGGAATGGACTGGAATTCTGGGTAAACCAAAGAAAGAAAAACCTACTGAAAAGTTCTACTCTGAGTCAGAAGAGGAGGAAGATGAGTCTGCTGGTACCAATTCATCAGGTAGATATTTGGAAAGCATCTTGCATCTCCACTGCCTGGAGAACTGTATCTTCAGAGCTGACCTCCTCTTAAACAAAATTGAAAAAGTTACCAAAAAAAAAAAAATCCAGATCTGTGTATAAAATCAGGAAATCAGAGGCAAAAGTTTACATTCACTGTAAATGAGCGTATACAGAGCTGCAGTGAATACGGTGTTGCATTAGCAATACTGCAAAATTAGCAATGACTAATACAGATAGGTCTTTTGTGTTTATTGAATGAATTAGACTTTGCTTTGTTTCCCAGATAAAAAAGCTGGCATACTATTTTCATCCTGCTCTTAGTCTATTAAGAGTGATTTGAGTTTGTAACTCAAGTAAAACTAAAGGCACCTAACTTCTTGTGGGAAAAATGCCCATATGTTCAGTTGTTGGGAACTGTAAGTCTTGGGTGTGTTTTGGATTTCATCATGGGTGAAGAGCTATTTGGACATCATGTGCTGCTATGTTAAATGAATGGCCAAACTTGTTTAAATCTGTAGTCTTTCATGGGGTTTATTCAGTAAATTGTGTTATAGTATTGCTCTCAAGTTCGACACGATGTTTTCTATTTATTAATAATGGTAATGATGATGGAGAACATAGTTGACAGCTGCTGCTGGAGTTCAGTGAGCAATGGTTCCTTCGACCAGTCTCCAGATAGCTTAATGCCGGACAGGCAGTTCCCCAAGACAGCCATTTCAGTAGGTGTAATATAGTTCAGATGTAATGAAGAACATCATTCTCCCAGGACCAGACTTGAGGCACATAACATGTTTAACATTAGAGACTTGAAAGGATTATTCCATTTAGCTGAATGGAAGAAGGACACCTTAAAATCTGAACATAGATGTTCTTGCGTCTCATTTCTAAACGGAGGGAGTATGCACAAGTGCTTGAGAATTGTATCACTGAAATTAATGATCTCTGAAGCCAGATAGGAATATAGTCACTTCAGATGTTTGAATATTTGGTAACTACATGATTGATGAATCAGTGATTCAGTCATCACTACCAGTATTCAAGAACCAATTCTCTAATTAGGCAATTGGTTGAAAACATAATCTTGCACTGAAGTGAATTTATAGATTAGAGAATTTGAGGTCATCTCTGACTCCTGGAAGGGTTGTACAATTTTGAAGAACCACATGCAATTAATTTATTATTTGGCTTTATAACTTGCTAAAGTATATAGGCTGAAGAGGACAGGGTTTTAACCAACAAAATTTTGTGAACATCAGGAGAAAGTTACTGTCTTGCCTGCTGTTGACACAGAGTAAATAATACTAAAACTTTCAATTGGATCATAAAATCCTAAAACATTGTTTTATTTAAAACAAACTTGAATTCCTAAAATACTTACTAGGTAAGATATTAAGAAAAAAAAAGTAAGACTTGGTTTTATTTCAGAGAGTGAGACTGGCAGTGAAAGTGAGGAAGAAGATAAGGAGGAAAGCAGCAGTAATGAGAGTGGTGGGAGTTCCTCTTCCAGTGAAGAATCAAGTGGCAGTGAATCAAGCAGCAAAGAAAGTACGGCAAAGAAAGCATCTAGAGCTGCTAATGAAAGGTAAGTATACATTTTTATGGTTTTAATTTGTTATGATACTAGCTATTAAAGTATGCTTCCTGTAAGCAGTCTGCTAAGCAGTTAATTAGGCTTTTTGGGGGTTGTAGTGGCCAAGCAGTAATATCTCCTGTTTCAGTGTATGTCAGTAATATTCAGTGTATGAACTAATATGAAATTTTCATATTTGTCAGCCTACTGTTATGTTTGGAATTAATTTCTGACTTCAGTAAAATCTTGGGTGGCTTTTTGAAAATTTATGTGACCTTGGGAGGCTGAGTAAGTGATCAGACAGTTGTGTGAAACACATAATGACCTTTAGCAGCAATTTTGCTGAGAGCTAAAATTAAGTCCTTCAACACTTTGCCATTATGTAACTAAGACAATTGATTTTTCTAAATAATGTTATATTAAAAAGATTATGATCCAAATATTAGAGGCAAGGGCTGTGAAGGGAAACGGTCATGATATTTAAGTGTTAGAGCTTTTTGAGATTGGCCATTATCAACAACATTATCATGTATTAAAATATCATTAAAATTTTGAGTAATTGGGGCTAATACCTTGGATTGTGTGAATCTGTTTCTTCCACTGCTGTCAGCAAGTGGCCTCTGCAGACATGATCACCCTTTACTCTGTAGTCTGCTGCCAGCTCACTTGATGAGTTTGCAGCTCAGCTCAGTCGTGGCTGACAGCACTGATTGGGGCGCAGTACACACTCTGCTCCTTTTATTACAGACAGTAATTAAAGCAGCTCGCCTTGCCACTTCCATAACAAACACAGCATAATGCCCTAATTATGACTTTATTAATTTAAGTCAGGATTTAATGATTTTAAAAGTGATTTATATTGTTTTTCCTGTTCAGAACAAATGAAATCTGTTGGTTAAATTAATACAGGCTTTTCATCATCGTGAAGTTAAAGATCTGGTTACCAGTAAATTCTTTTTATTAGAATAACATCTGAAATTTTAGGCAGTAAGGTAAACAATGATTACCCATCAAAACTGGCTGATGTATAATAAAGTAACATTTGTAATCTTCACATCTAGTTTTAAAGATAAGCTCAAGAGGAATTGTTGAAAACCAACTTAACTGCATTTATATAATGCATTTGCCGTAACTTGTTTATTGATGCAACTGCAGTTTCTGTTCAATGGCCGTGAAGGAAGTGTAGATAATTTTGTCAGTGCCTGTGTTGTACATCATGAATAAGAGAACTTAGATGGTGTTTCCTTGTGAATTTTTATGTTTAGTTCATTGAGCTCAACCAAGTTTTGAAAAGTTGTCAAATTTAAATGTAATTTTGATAGTATCTATTTTTTCACCATGATTTTAATAATCACATCTGCTGCTTTGGTTTATTTTTTGTAAAGTGTTTATTCTTTCAGTTTCAGCTTTGACAGTCAAGTTTCCTGTTTTCCGAATATAATGCTTTTCACTAAAATTTGCAGGGTTGATTTCAACTTCAGTTACATGAGTAGGCAATACTAGTATGTCTTAAGTGTTAATACTGATTTTTAATAATTTTGATTAAGCATTATTTAGGCAATTTAGTCCTGAAAAGTTCTTGAGAGGAGAAAAGCATTGCCCTGTTTTCTGTCATATTTTCAGTTCTCCTTCTCTTCTTACTCCCTTCTAAAACACTGCTATTTCAAGCAGTAATGAAGCATAGTACATTCTTTTGTACTGCTTCTAAAGCTAAGCAAAAATGTGTAACAACTTAATTTGATTCCAAAGGGACTCTTTATAGTTGAGTGGTCTGGATTTGTTTAATTATTGTTGACCTTAAAACCCTTCAAGCACTTTCGTAACCAATTTATTGTCTTGGGGCAGTGGCTGAATCAGGTGATACATGAAATACCAGATTTGGAAGTATAAAATGATTGCCTGCAGGGCCAAGAACAGAGGGTTTTTTTCTGTATGCAACATTAATTTACCTGCTTCATGATAATTTTTGGAGAACAATTTTCATTTCTTGCAATAATTCTAGGTAGTAGCTTTCCCTCCCCAAGACAAAATGGTCATCTGTAATTGGGAATTTTAGCATTATTAGAAGCAAAGATGGCAGATTTTAACAATATTCAGTACTTGTTAGTGCAGAGCAACATAATCCAACATTGCCAGGGTGAACAGAACTTTACTGCGAGAAGAGTAGTGTGTCTGAAGTCCATTAGCTGTAAGGTACTCAATATGACCAGCGGTTTCAGAATGTAATAGCTCTTCTGTATAAACCCTTTAATGAGTTGAAATATTTGTAGACACTACAGTTCTTATTTCTAGGGGGTTTGATTTAGAAGAATTAATGAAGAAATAAATTCAGTGCATTGATTATATTATTGTTTTTTTAGGCAATATTACTTTGCAAAAACATATTATAGCCCTTCAAGATTCTGTTAATCATAGGTGGAATAGACTGAAAGTTTATTTATATAAAAGGGTGTCTGCACTTTCTGAAATGTCACAAGCACTATGCATGCAAATAATTTTAATATTTGATATGTTCACATTTTTGTTTGGCTGTTTTATTGGTTTAGATTATATGAGATGATTTGTTGTGTAGCATCTTAGCTGAGCTTTTTATCATTAACAGATACTGATTTAAAATTCTTTTAACAAAACTTTGAAATGTTAACATAGTATATTCCCTAAGCAGATTCCTTTGGTGGTTTTACATGTCTCTTAAATTGTGTTTTCTTAATATGTAGTGATTCAGAGGTCACTGAAAAGAAAGCAGAGAGGATCTCCAAAAAGTTAAGCACATCCAGTTCCTCTGTTACGGAATCTGCTTCATCAGAAGAAAGTTCTTCAGACTCCAAGTCAGAATCGGATTCTAAAAGTGGCTCTGAGTCTGGAAAATCTAGAAGGACTACCATTAGTAAGGTAAAATAAGGTTTTTTTAAAATACCCCATAAAATAATGGGAAGATGCATCTAACCATCTGTATGTGTTTCTTTCTGCAGGAATGGAGATGGTAGTGGTTTTATGGCTATCAAAAAACTCAGAATGTCTGAAAAAAATATTTAACCTTTCATAGAAAGACCAGTCTCCAAGTAGTTTGGTAGTTAAAGCAAATAAGAATATTTTAAAATGAACATCATGTTTAAGTTTTAATTCTGTTCTATTTTTACTTCAGATACATAAACAATAAGAGAATGTAATTATTTTTTTATGAAAGCAGGGTAGTTTGCAAAAGTGATATCCTGATTTGGATGATTATTATTTTGAAGTATGATTACTAGAGGACCTGCATCTGACAGTGAGCAAAACCAAGAAACAAATGTTAGTATATTGTTTCTTGAAAATTCAAAGACATTGTAATAAGACCACTAGCTGCTTTCAAAATTTCCTGTTAAAAATGAAAGTGATTCTGTTAATGCATCTGTACTTGAGGTGTGTACATAAATTATGGAATTAGTATTCTTAGGAGTAATTAACTTCTTACTGCTTGTTATCTCTGATAGGAATAAAGCTTAAAAATTGTTGCAGTACTTCAAATTATATTATCTTTCTTACAACACTGATGAAGTAAAAAACCTTCAGATGTATCTTTTTTTAAATTGGATTTGGAAGTGTTTGAAGAATCAAAAGTGTTCCACAGAAACATTCATGTGTCAATTTAGATTTAATTCCTTACCTAAGTAAAGAAAAGGAGGTTAAAAGCTCACTGTACTCAAGCTACCATTATGAAGCTAAAGCTCGTAGCATGAGTTGAGTTCTATTTCTCTACCTTTCATTTAAAAATTAATTAAATGGGGAAATTTATGCTTAATCTATAAGGCAGAAGAGTAAAATAATTTCTGAAATTTATTTTTTTTTATTTCAAATATTTCTTGTGTGTTTATTTCTGTGTATTTTACTGAAAAAAAAAAAGAGTGAAACTAGCTCAGAAGTTCAGATTTTAATACCAATATGTGGCTTTGAAAATTAATACTCTGATTTTGAATTGAGCAAGACGTTGCACTCAGGATTACTGTATAGAACTATGAATAATCAAAACATTCATTTTTTGTTGCATTTGATGCAATTGTAGAAGCTGGTGGACAGGTGTGTTTTGAAAAGTTAAGAGGGAAGGCTGTAACTTTTTTAAGCTGTTTCAGTGTGCATTTCTTTTAATTGAGGAGATGAGGTTCTCTGTTTCCCTAAATCTTGAACTTGTGCTGTCCATGGTCTTTGTTTTCTAACCCTGTAGCTCTGTGTTGTAACCTTAATTTTTAATCTATTCCCTTCTTTACCGAGTATAACAAAAGATGAAGTGAGACCATAGCACTGCAGAAGTGCAGGTCTGTTTCTACATTTTGGTCATTGTTTCCTGCATAAATACCACACTGGATAATGTATCTATGACAAGAGTTTTTTCTAGTAGAGTAGGCAAGCTGGATCTTGCTAAAAAATTGTCACACAACAAATACAACCTAAATCTTCTCAGAATAAATTCTTTTGACACTAGATGGGATGTCAATTAATTCTAACAGTTTGCAGCTTGTCATATTAGCGCAGTATTTTTTTGCCAGAAGCTAATAATAGGTCCTCTGACATGCTTAGTTTTGAGCAGCCAAAGCAACACGATGTTCAGAGAGTAATGTCTGCTCTCTGCTGCATTGTCCATTTTTCTCAGGATATCAGTGCCATTGTCCATGATTTCTTTCTCTACAGTTACTTAAACTGTCTTGTTTTTTCACGGGGTATTTGAGGATTACTAACACAGAGGAACTTTTTGTATTTAAAAACAGCAGTCAAGAGTGCATGAAGTCACACTGGATAATATGAGAAACAGAATGTCCAAGAAGCTTAGGCTTGGGTTGTTGAATCAGTGGAAAATTGCCAAGCCCTTAGATTTTAAAGGAAGAGAAAGAATGCTATAGTAGTCCTGAAAGCTTACTTGATTAAGAAGCAATTGATAATGAACTATGAAGAGCATTAGAGATCATGGGATCATTGAATGATTTGGGTTGGAAGAGACCTTAAAGATCATGTAGTTCCATCCCCTGTGCAATGGATAGGATTCACTCTCTACTACACCAGATTGTCAAAGCCCCACCCAACCGGGCCTTGAACACTTCCAAGGATGAGGCAGCCGCAGCTTCTCTGGGCAACCTGTTCCAGTGCCTCACCACCCACATAGTAAAGAATTTCTTCCTAATGTCTGTGTAAATCTAACCTCTTTCAATTTAAAGCCATTTCCCTTTGTCGGGTCACTGTGTTCATTTGTAAAAAGTCCCTCCAGATTTCTTGTTAGGCCCCTTTACGTACTGGAAGCTGCCTGAAGTCTTCCCAGAACCTTCTCTTCTCTGGGCTGGACAAGCCCAACTTTCTCAGCCTGTCTTAGGAGAGGTGCTCTAGCTCTTTTTATCATATCTGTGGCCCTCCTATGGGCTTGCTCAAGCAGGTCTATGTCCCTCCTGTGTGGAGGGCAGCAGAGCTGAATACAGTGGGGTCTTGTTTAGACCCATTATTTTGAGGTACATTTTACAAGAACCACCCATTTTTATTTTATTTACAGGAAAATCTTGAAACTTTTTTGCTTCTTACCTGACTTCTTTTCAGGCTACACAGGAAACAGATGGTTTCAGCCAGGCTCTCACAAATACATGTTTTCATTCCAGTAGATTTTTATTGGAAAAACTATTACTTAACTTCTATTATTCTGTTACTGGGTGTTCTTAATTTTGTCAGTATATATGGGGAGATGATTCATTAGGATTTCCTTTCTTTTTAAATGAAAAAAATTATTTTCTGAATTGCATATTGATGAGAGGAGTGGTTAGTAGGCCTTATTTTTATTGTTTCTCAGTTTGACACACATCATGATGTATGCTACATATATGTAGATACGTTTTGTTGGGTGCCATTGCCATTTTCAGCAGTTTTCGTCATTAAAAGGGTCTGTTGCACTGACATAGGAGCTTAATCCGTGCATTTACTAGCGTTAAAATTTGTTACAAAAACTTGAGATTATTTTTTTCTGCGTATATTATTGTTTTCTTTTTTTTCTTGAATTGTTTTGAAAAAGCTATTGTGTTCACTGTAATTGAACTGCGGTGAATAGAAAAGTCACTCTCTTGTACTGCAATGTTCTATATTATTTTGAAATATGGATAGTTTGAGGTGTTCAGATACATATTGTAGTGTAAGCGTAAATACTATAGAGCTAAAATGCAGATTTGCAGATGATGCATGTATAAGTAGGTGCCTCTACAGTGGGATTTTAAAATCAGCTACTGTTGACCTCCTTATATAGGTGTAATACAGTCACTCAGCTGTTAAAAACCTGATCCACTATTTAAAAAATATACAAAAACAAATTGTCTATCTTTCTGCCTGATCTCTTTTCAAGTGCTAACACAATGGAAACAGTGGGTGATCTGTCAATGCATTTGGATTGTCAGTGATGGTTTTGTATAAATATTGGGAGGATAAGAAATAAAATTGCACAGCAAAATATGATTTCATCTGCCTTTTTTCTGCAGCTCCATGGCTCATGCTGCACTGTGAAATTCTCATTTTACACACTTTGCAGGCGGAGTACATGAATTATGCATTGAGCAAAAGAAATCTCCTGCTTCAAGTTCTATATGCATTTACCAGGTTCTATCTCTATTACCAAGATGAATTGCAAATGGAGAAATGTTTGATGGAATATAGCTTAACTTCTTTGTTTAATATTATGCTTTTCCCATAGTGGGCTTTCATAGTAGGACTGTTTGGGTTATACTGTAGACTTAGTTTTAAGACAAAAAAAATGAAAAAACACGTTCCAAAGAAATGCCAGACATGTCAGAATCTTTTTATTGTCTTGATTTAGAATGCAGAGCCTTTTTCATTCAGTAGAAGTATCTATTGGTGGTGCTTGTTGCAGTCATTGGCTACTCATTATTCCTAGAAAGCCAATCAATTCTCTTTTCTTGGAAAAAGTGAATTAAAAATAATCATGTTTGTAATAAACAAGACTCTTGTAAATAGATTTCTTTGGTGTTTTGTACAGAATGTAACGCAATATATATACACCCATATGTTTAGAAATATACATATAAATATGAAAATATATGTTTATGTGTGTAGCATGTGTACAAGTATAAGTAGCTGAGTATTTAAGCTTGACACACTTGACTGAAGTAGAAAATAAAGTGTGATCGTACTTTAACATTAGCTTTATCTTGATTTAGTTAGCTTCCAATTTTGTATTTCCCAGATGGTGGGGTTTTTTGGTTTGTGGTTAGGGTTTGTTTGGTTTATTTTGTCATTGTTTTTTGTTACAGTAAACTGATGTATGTAAGCACAGTATTCTGATAGTGTGCAGTGAAAGGTTTTCTTAACATGCATTACCTTGATGTAATGATTCTGTTCTTGTGCCTTATCTTCGGACCATTTTATTTTGTTTAGAAGTATAACAAATAAATTCTCTTGACAGTTTTTTTCCCATTTTTAAAGATGAATTATGTAGTACATCAGAAATGCATTTTCTATATCATGCTTTGTACCCACTAACTTAATAACTACAATAGAATGGCATAATAAATAACAGAAAAAAAATAAACTGAAGCATTCTGTTGGTGTTATTTGTGACATAGAACGCCCCATCTTATTTGTCTTCAGTAAACAGGTTAACTGTAAGGGGATTTCTTGGCTCTGAGTCCTAGTTTTTTTTAGATGTCTTGACCTAGCAATGCTGCCATTTGCAAACTGAAGCATATTCACAATTCTCATCTTTGTGCTGTAGCCTCTCACGTGGTTGAGCCACTTTTTACAGACTTTAATTGGCTGCATAATAAAAGTAGAAATCCCATATCCCATCTGGAATAATTAGCAAATATAGAATTCTGGCTATAAACAACCTTTGAACCTTAATCATGGTTGGAGATTGAACTATGTCTTAAGGGTAAGTGGGGATAAGGAATGAAAGAGTTCAGAAATTGAGTGAATATATTTGAATTTTCCTTTAACTGTGTTCTCTTTTAGTATGTTGTCTGAAGAGTTTTGTAGATTAGCAAAAGACTTGTGATATATAGTGTATTGTAAAAGTGTTGCAGGTAACAGCCTAACTCCTGATTCAGGGCTAAATATTCACGAAATGGTACTATAAAAAGATGTGGAATTCATGAAAACAATTGTCATGAAATCTTTAGGGCACTTCATAGACATGAGTAATCCAACATGTAGCTTATGAAGTATGCTATTCATCCTTATTTCAAAGATTTATTAAAAAAAAAAAAGAAATAGCCTAAAGAAGCTGAATGGCTTGCCAGTGATCACACTGAAAGAAATGAAGTCTGGTAGCTGTGACCAGAATGAAACTTGAGGTTCTGCTGGAGAATTGCTCACTAATTCTGGATAAGGCATATAAGGAATGGAATAATACTAGAATCATTTTAAATATATTTTGTAATATTTCCTTTGTCCAGAAGATTTTTGTGTTTCAGATAAATAAGCAGTAGTAGAACACTCAGTTTTCATAACAATAATGCCCACTTAAGTATGTTGATTCAAAACTAATTTTTTAAGCAGTGTCTTCCATTCTTCTCTGTTCACAAGTTTCTTCTCCCAGAATATCTAAAGGACATCTGTAATGGTCACATAAATGACTACTGTCTATTTGAGACATGGGTTTACTGGAAGAAAATGATGAACAATGAGAGTCCATATTGAGTTGTGGCATACTAAATTCTGTCCTGAATCATCACTGTCTAGATGCGTTCTGTATGCATGATGAATATTCACTCTTATTAGATTTGTTTTGAACTGCTTATTAGCTGAATTGAAACAAATTTTATTGAAATATTATTTGCCAAGTGACTGAGATTACTCTTCTTACTGCTCTACTCTTTACTTAAAGTTCTGCCAATTATTATTATTAGAACTTGATCCTAAGGCTTAAAATAGAAACTTTTTTTGGAGACAAAAATCAGTGTTTTGTTAATTTTCCAGCAATTAAGTAAAATCCCATTAGATGGTCAGGCAGGACTCCATACTCCAAGATAAGATCAAATAACACTAATTTCTTATTGAATGGACTTTTTCCTGTTTTTCAGATGGAAACAGAAATGTTAGTGACCAAGTCTTTAAAAAAAAAAAAAAAAAAAAAAAAAAAGTAAATACTTCTGTCTCTGTTTTAATAGTCTCAAATGAAGTGTCTGATCTGTCACCAAAGTTTTCTTTGAGTAACGACTATTATTGATATTAAATGAAAAAATGGGTTTAGAGGAGTAAATGTAAGAGTCAGATGTGGTGTTTAGGCTTTGTACAGCATAACTATACAAAGAAATCTTTCTTACTAGGTGAATTCTCTGAATGCCTAGCTCTGAAAATGGATGCATTTTTCTTTTACAGCAGAGAAAATTCACTTTGCTTTATGAAAGTATTAATATATTTTTTAAAAAAATATATATTTTTTCTGGCTGTTACTCTAAAGGATTTAAATATTCATGTCTTTTAACAGAAAGAAGAAAAACCAGTACAACATAGAAAAACTCCAAATAAACAAGACGTGTTTCTCTTAGATTTAGATGATTGTAAGTATCTTAATTTAAAGGCTAACTTTTCCCATGACATAAATTCAGTTATGTTAATTCAGTGAATTTTAAATGTGTGAAGCATTGATTCTGTTCATCTGTTGTGCCAGCTTCCTGACAAAAAAAAAAGCTTAGATTATCAACTTATTTTGAAGCACAGTTATTAGAATAGGTGATTCTGTTTGTTTGGTTTAGAACTGAGAAATGGTTTAAAAATTTAGAATGTATTGATACAAAAGATTTATTTTAAGAATTGTTGTATGTTTGGACTTCTTTTTTGTTAAAGTGGGCTTATTTTCTCAGGTGCCAATGAATGTTACTTGCGCAACATCTCTGCATCCTATGAACCGTTGTGGTGCTACGATAAGATGCTAAAAATCGCAGTTTTAAGAACAGAGTAAAATATAATCTTGGAAGGGTAGGGTAGAGCTGGCACTGTATTTGGCTATGCTGTGTAGTGCCATTCTTCATGTTTACTTCTTTGGGTGCAATACATGCTAGAATTGCATTAATGTGTACTTTGCACATAACTTATAAATGAAAATGTGCTGCGTAGCATGGATTGGGCTGAAGGATGAAATAGAGGAAAAAATCAGAAAGGAGGGCAAAATCATTTTAATGTAAATAACACATCTATGTATCAGTTTTATTTATATTTTCATTGTTTTGAGTATTGGGGCTATATGTCTGAAAAAAATAATCTGCTATTAAGAAACATATATACAAGGGTAAAATAATTATATCAAGATTTAAAAACTTTTTACACTTAATAAAAATAGCTCATTGTCCTTTCCAGTATTTTAAATTTTTTGAAAGTTAAATCTCAATTACCTTATTTCTAGTCTGTCCTGTGGCAACTCCTGTGGCAGTACCTACAGCAGCTGTTTTATCCCCAAGTTTAACAGCAGACCTAGAGGGATTATGTCTGCCAAGTTTATCAATCATTGATGTAAGTAGCCTTTAAAAAATGGAGTTTGTGGATGAATGTGTGAGGGGATCTTAATTTAAGCATTTCACATATTTTTGAAGAAGTCATCAATAATTGGGGTTTAAAATTTTTTCACCTATAAATATCTCGTATGAAATTCTGCTTTATAAGCAAGTATGGCAGCCTTTTTTGGTCTGTAATAATTATATTCTGAAATGTGGAAAAAAGTATGAATATTGCTTGTCTTATTTGGATGCCTTAAAGGATTTCTAACTTTCAGTCTGTCTTTTTCTCTTCCTCAAGGAAACTTTAATTCACAGATGAAGTATCCAAACTGTACAAATCTTTCAAACCATAATAGTTGCTACACTACCAAAATAAACAACAAGAAAATCACATATGTATTAATCCTCAGCCTGTTTGTTTACCATACATGCCTCCAATTATGATGTTTTGCTACTTGGAAGTAATTTTTCATGAGTATACGAAGCATAGTCCCTCGGTGCAAATAAAAAGGGTATAGATTTACAATCAGTGGTGTATCAGTATGTGTCATGATTCATTCTGTTAGTGCTTTCTGCTTTGTAGCACTTTCCATTAGGGAATCTCAAAACTGTATGTATAATTAAGGTTAGCAGAGTCATGGAGGTAGAGGGCAAACCTTTGTTGGGGAAAGGGTAGACAGCATTCTTTTTTGGCTGGGTTTTTTTTTAGTTGTTTTCTGTTTCCAATTTAAATTTGTAATCTAGTAAGTAATTGCAGTGGTAAAACATAGGATACTTATCCTTGCAAAAGTAGATGGCAGTGACCAAAATAAAAATACCAGTGGCATAGGCATTTTTTAGCCCGGCCTTGTTTCTAATGAGGCTGGTATATAGAACCTGCACTGCAACTTTAAAAATTGCTGGTGAGGTACTTTGTGCTAGCTTTTGGAGCAATACCTTTTCAAAATTAAATGTCTTACATAAATGAACTGCGCAAATAATTTGACTCAAGAAATAAAAGATCTAAGCTGATGATTCAGTTTTCTGTTTACAGGCTTTTAAATTTGGTGTTGAAGGGTAGATTTTAAAATATTAGCCTTATCTAAGAAAATTGTGGTGCAACTTGAATTTCAAGCAGAACAGTAACAGCGGCCATGCAGTCATTTTTCCTGGTGCATAGTGGTGCACGTCACACAGTCTGAAAGTGCCAGAAATACTGTTCTGTGTTACTTTGCAGTGCAGTGTGCAGCATTAGGTGGCAAGCCTACGTTTAACTACAACTGCGTTGTTACGCCTGTGATTGCAATCCCGCAGTTGCTTCTTTGCCAACCTTTATGACTGAGATAGTTCAAAACACGAGCAATCATCTGTTTTCCTGGCACAGGGTTAGTTTAAGAGTGACTCCGTTGTCTTTGCTTCACTTCAGAATTACCATCTTTGGGGGTAAGGTAAAGATAGCAATTGGTAATGTTGGATGCTTGAGAAGACCTGCTGTTTGCCAGTGTTTTTAGTCCTTGTGTCATCCAAGTATACGAACATGTTCCTCTCCCACATCCATGCTTGTTTTCCTCATGATTGCCCCTTCATTTACTAAATTGCTTCTTTCCATTCTTAAGAAGGTAGCTACAATGAAATTGAGGTGTTAGATAGAAAGAGCTAGAAGGTGTAAGCTAAACAGTGGACAAGAAGGGTTGATTCTACAAAATGCCTCTCTTGGTACTGCTGAGTTCCTGGTAAAACATGTAAATAGCTGGAACATTTCCTCATACTCCCTGCTCTGCGTGCCGCCCAGATCATGTAAGAAATAATTGTTGCTGCCTGGATAGTGATCACATGTTTTGGGTTGTATTTCATTTTCAGATCTAAGCTCAACTTTCATTGCCATTGATAACAATTGTAGATGTACATGAGATATTTTGCTTAGTCTTGTGCACCAGGAAGCAACAAATACTAAACACTAAGGTTAAAAACTTATTTATTTTTTATTATTCTTTCAGATAATATCCATGTAGTGTAAAAAGTTGTGTGGAAGTAGATAAATAACTATCGTCACGTGTTGTTCAGCACCTTCAGATAATTTTCTATTAAATGAAAATCTAAAACCAGCTTTTAGGACTTTATGGGGAAATATCCATCTTAAAATAGTACTCGGAATTTAATCAGTGATAACTAATTCTAAAAATAAGGAGGATAGTTGTCATACTTCAAAAAACTTTTTCTTCCTTCAATGGGAGAGAAAATGAATTTAACTCTAGGGCACATGCCAAACTAACAGTGAGAAATTAATTTATTACTAGGCAATGGAGAGCATGGAGTAAAAATAGATAAGTACAGTGTATGACCCTAATATCAAAGAAATGTAGCAGCCACTTATCTTGGAATATGTCTGGCAGTCTATTATTCAAATCAGTCAGTACTGTAATTGGATACAGGTTTTAGAAAACTTAAAACTCCAAATTCATAGCAGCTGAGCATTATAGAAAGCATAAATACAAGAATGGTTTTACAATAATGGTACGGGTCTCTTTAAAACCTTCAAAACCTTAAAATCCTTGAATAGAAGCTAGAGTGCACAACTTAATGCTTTGTCCTGCAAATAATTTGTGTTTATGATTCATGTTTACATGTAGCACATGTTCCCCTCATATAAATGCACACATGCATATTATAGGCTTTTTCAGGAAAATAAAATTCTCTGGTGCATGTAGTCTGTCTTCAGGTGGTTAGACCAAACCAGGTAGGTGAGGTAACCAAAGGCTTCTGTAGGCTTTCCAGGATGCACAAGCAAGAAAGTTCAGACCTGAGTGCTTATGGAAACTCTTATTTGGACTTAATTGAGTTTTAGATGCTTATATTTGCAGGTTTGAAAGACTGAAGTTGAAGACAGGGTGCTGTGAAAAGTAGAGGTGAGAGAAAGCTGCAAGTTGTTAGTGTAAAGCAGTTATCTGAAAACACTGAAAATGGGTGTTGTCCAAAGGGGTTATAAAGTGGGAGAAGGGGGAACTGAAAACAAAGCTCATGAATTACATGAAGACTGCGGGAGGGTTATAACCTACTGCAGCAAATAATATTTTGAGCAGGAGTGCTGAGAGAAGGAAGAAGAGAGCTGTGGTATCAGAGAGAAGTGGAAGAGGGGAGTGGTGATCTCTTTCTACCCGTCACACAGCTGATGGGAAAAAAAGCTAAATCACCTGTTCTTTTCTCATTGGGTTTTTAGATGGTAAAAATGTACGAGTATTTACTCGCTTAAATGTGTAGAGCCCCGAGCGTGCTTCATATGATAATTAACTAGTAAAAATGACACTTGTTAAAATAAAATTAGTGAAAAAGAAATACTGCTTGGGTAGCAAGAAACTTTGTATGGTTCACTAACAGTGTTAGTGCAAAGAATTGACAGCTGGATAAGAGCTCCGATGGTAGCAGCAGTTGTATGGGGCGAAAATTGTGTGGAAGTATGGGCCAAGTTGAATAGGATTTGAGGGAAAAAATTGTTTCCCCTGCACCAAGTAGGTGATAATTTGGGGAAAAAGTCAAGGGTGAATAAGAGAAGTTCATCGTAAAACCATGTAAAAACAAAGGAGGGGAAAACTGCTTTTGCAGTGAGGAGGTATTTATAAAAATATTTGGTGCAACAATTTAGTGTTGTCATTTAATGTTGTGCATATGGAATCATGGTATAATTGTAGAAGTGGTACCACCTTACTTACTAAGGTTTTATTCAACATGTACATTATATTCTCTTGATAGTAGTTGTTACCAATTATATTTTTTTATTGTTTCCTACTTCTAGCAGTTCCACAGAAACTGTTCAGAAAGTGAAGAGTAAATCATCTTGTTTTGTTTAGTGTCTTCGACAGAACTTTTGAATGTGATCCTCCTCCAGAACTTCTTTAGAGTGGTGATGCATAAACCAGAAATAATAGCTTTTGACAAAAGTCAAGGTCGAGTTGCAGACCTGTCAAACCAGGTGATAAATACATTTAATTTCAAATTGAGCATGCTTACAGGATTCCCTGAGAAATAGTAAACATAAAATCCCTCAACATTCAACTAGAGATATTTTCAGAGTAGAAAACCTTAAATGGTGTTTTTACCATTTCTAGGTTGTGGGGGTAGTCTTTACAGGGGAAACTTTCCCAACATTTAGGTTGCTTTTTCCATTTAGGCTGTTTCTAATTCCACTCTAGCAAGGGTTAAAACTGACTCTGAAGTATGTTCTTTTCCTGCATGAAGGACCTCTTCTTAGGAGTACTGGGAACACAAAGATTGTGCAATGGATTAATATCCTGGCTGTCGTCTGGTGTGCAGCTTGCAGGACAAGTTAGCGTAAAGTACAAAACCCTACAGTAGAGAAATGAATAGGAGTTCTTCCAAGTAGTCACTGGTCACTCATTAAATATGAGTTTTGTTTTTTCAGAACCTTGTTAGCAGTAATTATAGCTTAAATACATTTATCATTCATATAAGCTCTGGTCTGAGTTCTTATTTCAGGAATGACTGTATCAGAAGAAGCATTGACTTGTTAGTACCATGAAAGTGATGCAGTGCAATTGTTTGCGTTAGCAGAGGACTGTGTGCTCAACTACCATTGATTTTTAAATAACTAGTTTCATATTTCTGTCCCTCTTAGGACTCTTCTGTGGTTTTTTTGCAGAGACTAAAGATAGTTCTTTTAAATCAGTTTTCAGTGTTAGCCGTGTCTTCTCTCAGGTATTTTTGTGTTAGGAAAACGCAAGCTTATGATATCTTTGATATAATTTTATTAATTTGTGTAGTTTATTATTTGCCCTCTTGTTTTTCATCTTTCTATAAGAAGAGCTTTTTCCTATGTACTGCTTACATTATACTTCTTCTCATGCCCTCCTTTTTCTGTAAAGATTGAAACTGGGAAGGTTTGCTGGGCAGATGTGGAGGGGGAAGTGTGCCGCAAAACACTCCATGTGTATCCTTATCCCTGTACATGGTTGCAACTTGTTTGCATTGTTGACTACACTTGCATATCGAGATATTTTTGGAGTTCTGTGTTGTTTTCTCTGCAGCTTCGTTTCTTAAGATTGTGCTTTTTCCATGTGGAACAATTCAAAGAATTTGCACTGTCTCCATTTTTCCTTACTCTATGTTCTAGAAGATTTGTAAGTAGCATAAGGCTTAGTTGAAACCACTTGCTACAGATATCATGTCAGCAGAGTGCCTGGGCAAGTTTGTACCTATGAAGCAAGTGAAAAGGCATAGTCTTAAATTTTAGAGTTAAAAAGCAGCTTTATCTTAGTGCCGACCAAAATTCAGCTGTACAGCTGATTAGGTGTGACGGATGCTTGCTGGAAGGCAGCGTGGTCCAGTGGACACAGAACTGGGTGTTACATATGGAAAATGGATTCTATTTTTGGCGGACTACTTGCTGTGTGATCTGGAGGGACTAACTTAATCTTTTAATTTTCCATCTGAAAAATGAGGATGCTTATTCACCTTGGGAAAGCATTTTTGATCTACAAATGAATGTAGGTGCTCATCAGCAGATATTAACCTTTGCCAAGACAGGAGAAGGAACAAAATAAAGACCTCTTGCAAGCTGAATTGCATTTCTCTGTGTTTATGTACTGTAGAAGAGGGTGTTTTTAAATTGCTAACATAGTATATGTGTTACATCAAAAATTTGAAAGTTATTATGTCCTTTCAGAAACTGCTTCCACATACTTTTAAAAAGTTATACCTTGAAAAAATTAAAACCTGCTAATACAGTATTTTTTGAAGTGTCATTTCACCTTTATTCTTTAATTAGGAATCAATTTGTCAGCATTTGTGGTATTTGTATCAAAGCCTTAAAAAAACCTATCTTATGTTTGTTAAAAGTATTAATACGTAACAAGCACTACACTTAAGAACTTTCAACTTCTTTTCTTCTAAGTAAATCAGAGAAATTAATTTGGAAGTTCAGACATAACCTTTTTTCTGGCCCAGAAGCCAGTTTGTGCTACAGGGCGCTGGATCAGCTCATAGTATGCCCAGTCTGAGAGATATATTATTAACGGGGATTCCTTTCCCGTGGCGAGGAGGTTCCCTGCCCATGGCAGGGAACTTGGAAGTCGGTGATCTTAAGCTCCTTGACAACCCTAACTATTCTGCAATTCTATGATTAATATGTACAATCTCATTTATTTAGTTGATTTCCATGTGGTTTAGTACTAGATAATCTCCAGATTGGGTCTTTTATTTATGCTTTTATATGTAATGTCTACATTATATAATTTATGTTATAAATTATATGCCATGTATAGTTAGCAGCTTGTGTATTGTATTCTGAGTAATCAGGACTTTGATTAGCAGTAATGCTTTTGATTCAATCCTATTTTGCTGTTTTATAATCTTGAGAGTGAAAAAAATTCAACCAATATTCAAATATTGTATTTTAGAATAAAGTGCTAAAGTTGCAAAGTAAATTGCAATTACAATATTAAAATCCAATTTATAAAATAGAAATTAAAGGGGATGGAGGCGTTGCAAAGAAAGAAACTGCTTTAGATAACTTACTATGGGGAGACCCTTGATGTTTTTTTGCCACCTTTTGAAAGTCAATACTGTCCTTAAAACTGATCCAACTTTTTTGAGAATTCAGTTCTTAGATCTGTGAGAGAATTTAAAGTAATGCTGTGTTTTCTTTACAAGATGAAAAATACATATATTTTGCTCCTTAAAACAGGCCTGCTGTAAATAGAGTTGGTGTTAGGTATTTAAAAACAAGTGTGTGCAATGCATAATGATGATTCCAAGAGTTATTCTTTAATTATGTAGTGTGGTAATGTATGTAAAACAGAATGTGTCTGTATGTGTGTTATGCTGTGTAACTCGTAAAGAAGAGAGGGAGGGGTAACATCAGCTGCAATTTTGTTTTATTTTGTCAATAAAAGCTAGCTCTTAAAAATTTCAACCACATTTTTCTAAGGTAACATTTACCTCCTCACATCTTTAGCATCTATCAGACATGACACGGG
>JANRGW010054430.1:19950-45776 GCA_024733675.1 Psilopsiagon aymara | reverse complement strand
GCATGGGGAGGTTGAGGTTGGTTGGGTTTGTTGTTTTTGTCTAATTTTTTTCTTGATTTATTCTTAGACTTGCTTCCCCTGTGCGCTTCTTGTGCTCTTGTAGTTTTACACCCTCCCTGCAACTTCAGATAAAGCTGTCTACAGCACGGTTTTGGGTGGGGGGCTGCAAATATTTGCATGTTCCACTGCTATCTAGAGAGAATTAATGAGAACTGAACAGGTTTTAAGTGTGCTACACATTTTAGACACTTAGATACCAGAGGGTCTCAGTCAGCTGGAGCAGACACTGATAGGTAACAGCTGGTAAGGAAAATTGCTCTGAAAGATTAAAAGCCTTAACTTATCTTGAGTGGCACTGTAAATGTCTACCCACCTTTACAGAGCATGTGCTGCAAAAGATCAGCTGTTCACTGTGGTCAAGGGAAAGATGTAATGAGGAAAAATGGGATTGAAGCAGAGAAGGATAATTTTACCTAGGTGATAGGCTCTTTTCCTGCGTCTCTTCACGACAGGATAGTGAAGGAAAATGCATGCAAAAGTGAACTATAGCTGACTGGGGCAAAGTAGGAGCTGGCAGAAGACTCTGCTGGCTTTGTCAGGTAATGACCAGCAAGTGCCCAGCAGTAGGTGTACGGCTTGCATTACCCAAAAGTCATTATCTGCTGGACTGCAGAGGAATTCCTATGGCAAAATCACATACAGCTGGTTAGTGCGGAAATGATTAGTGTAGTACACTGATTGCTTCTCACCTGGGCTACATCACAAGTGGACCAGCCCAATGATGTGGGTACTGGCCCTGTGGCAGGGGAAAGTTCAGCCAGCCATAGCTGGCAGCAGGATTGTCCTGCCTGGATGCCCAACAGTGAAGGAAAAGCTGGGAAAGGCTGCCTGGGGCATTTCCTAGTATTTGCTTGGATGGTTTGTTGTTTTTAAAGGGCTGCATAGCAGGGGCTTGAAGTGGCAGGATCAGGTCGCTGCCTGGGGGGAAAAGGACTAAAGGACTGTACTGCCTTTTTTTTTTTTTTTTTTTTTTTTTTTTTTAAACAACAGAAAAAGCAACTTTCTGGGAGTAATGTGTATCTTGTTGGGTAGTGAAAACTGAGTTACTGCTTTTGGATCCCTTCTGCGCAGGCGGCTTGCTTTCAGGCCACGCATGAATTCGTTGCAATGGGAGCCTTGCTACAAGGAAAGAAGCTGCCCTGGCTTATCCCCAGCTGAAACAGACTCATTATATGTTTATAAAAAGGCTAAATGTCCATGAATGTAAGTGCAAATCTGAAAAATTGGGCTGCCTCCAAATGAGCTGCAACTGCCATTTGGGTAAATGACACAGAGCTTCGTTTTATGCTGGGGAGTGGCAAAGGGGAGGCTTGTGAAGCACTGCACTTTCTGAAGTCTGTGAAACCTGGCTGGGAGCAGTGCTTGCTTTCCGTTGGACAGGGTGGCCCTGAAACACCACAATCCTGGCTTGGGCCTTACCTTATAACCCTTTTCATCACTTCATCAGAAGCAGGCAATGTCAAAGCCCATTTTTAATTTATATCTGGTCCCTTCAAGGTATGTCTCTAATGAGGTACCTAAAGAAAGCACATTCACCCTTTTCTGTTGTCTAGTGAGTGCCATAGCAGTCTGGGCTTGGGGTGAAGGAAGCCTCCTTCTAATGAGACCATGGGGAAGGAGCAGAGAGGGCAAAGGATGATCTGCGGTATTTGGAGGTAGCTAGAGAGGGAGTGGTAGAGACAGGTAGGGGGTGAATGCAGATGGCAAATAACTTGCACCAGTGTTTTTCCTCAGCACATGAGATAAGAAGGGGAGGCAACTCTCCCACTGACGTTTCTTTGCTGAGTAGCCATCCAAAGTGAAAAACAGAGTCTGGATTCACCTTCCCCTGCCTTTTCCTTGAGTGTCTCTCTAATAGCTGCCCTGGATGGATTTCTAGGAGTGTTAATTACCTTTAATTATCTGCAGCTTTCTGGCCAGTCTTCACCTCTCCCAAAGAGGTGATGGTTCTGGTGGGAAGCAGGATGACCTGATTTGAGGCCAAGTAGCTGCTCCTGCTGCTTGTGGCCAGGGATCCCATGCACATGTCTTCCCCCAGTTCTCAGGACTAGGAGTGCTTTGGGCATCTTAATATCTTTGGATACTCAGGGGAAAAGAAATGCCTTATTTCCAATATGATATTATTATAATTTATTTACATTTGATAATAACTTTGGAAATATACATACAAAAATAATGGGGTTTCCACATGGGTTTCTTGTCACACATTTCCTTCAGCTGCCTGATTCTGCTGGTCTCAGCTGGAGCATTATGTGGGTTTCTGGGAGCTGTAATAGGAAAATAAACCTTGAACAGGGAGTTTAAAGTGTTCCTATAAAGAGACAATGAAGTCACAATGAAATTTCCCTTTTATCCTACCCCAAGCTAGACTTTGCTTTGTGTGCTTGGAAAAAAAAGGCGGTTAAGAGATTTAGGTGCATTTGGTATCTGTTTATGCAAAATCTAGGGCTTAGCTGTGATGAGATAAAAATAAATCTGGCTTTATTGTTCCCCATTTAAGCGATCACAGGAAGAGCAGCCATAGCACTAATGCTCCGACATATTAGTGTAAGTCAGACTTTGAAATGAATTCTCAGCAAATTTGTTTGTATGAAGTTTGGCACAAAGCAAATTTGAAACTTGGCATGGCAAAAGTGAAGGGAAACCATTCAGAAATCCAGAGAAAGAAGTCTGGCATCATTTCAGCATTATTTACCTTGATCTAAAATCTCACTTGTGAATACTGGGACTAGTAAAAAATGTGCTATGCTCCTGTCTATTCTCCTCCTTCATTAACCTGATAGTACTCATTAACTGAAGAGCCTGTGGCTTTCATAATCCTCTAATGTCCATCACAAAAAAATGTGCTAATTAAATATGTAGCTGAATGGGTCGGTGGGGGAGTGTGATTCCTGAGATGGAGCGGATGTGTCTATGGGTAACGTGAATGCTTTTTTAAATAATATTTAGCACTAATAGATTAAATTTTGAAGCAGGCATAAAAAATTCATGTTTCAAGGCTTAAAGTTAATCTCTGTCAGTATAACACCTTCATTGGCACAGATTATCCTGCATTTACAGATTAAGGAATTTCTTGTATTTTCTCAGGAAGAATGTTGCTGGTTGGCTTTGAAGACAGGACTCTGTCTGGACAGAGCGTTTGTCTTTCTGAGGAGGCAGCCCTCACAGATGTACTGACCTGAGGGGATAAGGCAAAAATGGGTGCAGTTCTATGAATGCAGGAGTAAGAGATATTACTTGGGGTTTAGTCATTGTGCTGGAATTTGCTAGACTGACTGCTAACTTTGTTTTAGGCTTCCTATGTGGTTTTGGACAATACAGGTCATTCTTCTGTGCCTCTGCTCATCTGCTTTCAAGTAGGAAAATGTCATTGCTCTTCCTGCACCTTTTGAGCGGAAACATTGACCCCAAGAGGGATCAGCTCTTGCTCTGGGCTGGTACAGTAAGTACTGTACAGTCTTGGAAAATTGATTGAATTTGAGGATTTTCATTTTTAGCTGTAATGCTGTTGCTACTCTTGATGATACAGATGACAGCTGTAGCTTTGCATTTGCTGAAATTTATTGGTTTCAGCATTTGTTTTCATGTTTCACTGTCTTATGTTAAAAACTACTTTTCCCACATAACAGCCTGTTTGTTTGATTCTTCAATTGTGAGGATGGATAGTAAAGACAATCAGAAATTAGCAGAAAGTGAAGAAATTGGGCAATATCGCCAGAATCTGAATGAATGAAGAAATCAGGGTTAATTTATGATAAAATGCTGCTTTTGCGACATATGTTCTGTTCTATTCACACAGATTTGGCAAAAGAGGTACCACAGAGCAAGACACATCTGAAATCTCAGGAGCTGGGGAGATGCTGTCAGATATAATTTGTATCTTCTTTTTCATATCTGGAAATAAGTTATAGATGAAAAAGATGAGTTAGAGAGCAAGAGGAACTCTGGATAAGCAAATATTTCCTAGTCATGTGCAAATGAAAGCCAGAAATATAACATATATGATAACACATAAGAAGGAATAGAAAAAAAACCCACTGTCCCAGGAAATGTATGCCTGAGAATCTGAAATACAGATACGGCTTCAGAAAGGGAAGATTTGTGTCTGTATTTACTAGGAGATCTATGAATGAAGATTTTGTTCTTCTGGATTTATGATACTAGCACTATTTAATGGCAGGCAACAAGTTCTTTGAAAGAAGAGCTGATGGTCTGGGTCCTGTGATGCTCTAAATACACATCCCTACCCTCACCACTTCCACCCCCCTGAAAAAATACAGTCAGAGAGAAAGAGCTAGAAAAGAATATGGTCACCAATTACTCTTCTGGCTTTTACTTTCCTGGGCAGACCACTACTGCTCTACTTCTCTCCGCCCCACGATACTAGTGATTGCCCAACCTGCTCAGATATCTGCAAAGTTATCATTCAGTACCTCTGATAGGGCAATTCATTTGCAGCTGCTGCTGTCCCAGTCTTTTATCCCTCTCTGCTGCTTACACCAAATACGAATATGAAATATGAATAAGCCCTCCAGGAATGTGAAGCAGCCAGAGGGATTTTGTGTGTGCGTGTTTAGTTGCCCGGTTCTCTGCAGACTTCCCTGTACAAGGCACAATGCCTGCTCATTACACGCTCCTGGGCTATACCCAGTGTTGGGTCAATGCTCTTGAGTCTGCGGGATGGCCAACATCCTGGAAGAGCAAAGGTGGCCAAAGATCACTGCTTTTGTAACAGTATACACTACATTACCTGGAGCTGGCATGTTTTCTCTTGCTGCCCATCACTGGTTTGGTACAGTAGGTACCTCTGCATAGAAGGAAAATAGAATGGCCAGAAGGATATTGCAATGTTATCTCAAACATGGCCAGCTAATTGCTGCCCTGTCCCTCTGAGACATTGCAAAAATACATACGTATCTAGGTGCAAAACTAACACAGCAAATGTGCATATGCTTGGGATTCAATTTCTTCTGTGAAAGATATACTCAGACCTGTCAGACTGCAGTTGATTTGCAGTCCTGCTCAGGAGGGACAATAAACGGAGCGAGAAGTGCCTGTGGGAAGGCTCTGGCTGCAGTAAGAAGTTCAGTCCTGCTGAAGTCCAGCCTGGGCACTGGCCAGATGTCATGACATGGTGTGATGCTTATGGGCTTCAGCCCTGTTGAGCTCATTTTCCTGGAAGGTTCCCCTCCATGCAGAACCCTCCTCAGTACCCCTCCAAAGTCCACTGGTGCATTCACAGGGATAGGAGAACTCAGGTGCTGCTTCTCCTCCGGTAGCTTAGGCAGTCTCCATGGGGTTGTCCAATGCCTTTTGCAAGTGTTGCATTCGTATGCAATGTCTAAATGCATTTAATTGATCTTTATGGCTATATACTTGTCTTCAACCTGGCACAACTGGAGG
Source organism: Psilopsiagon aymara (assembly GCA_024733675.1). NCBI lineage: Eukaryota > Metazoa > Chordata > Aves > Psittaciformes > Psittacidae > Psilopsiagon > Psilopsiagon aymara. The sequence goes on along the minus strand of JANRGW010054430.1, from coordinate 40,313 downwards.
TTTAATTGGCTACCATAACACACATAAATAATAAAAATATGCCAATTAGAGAAAATTATGCTTATTAATTCAGTAACTGTGTTATGTATCATGCATGAAGGTCTACGAATATTGCTGTATAATAGCTGTGCTGTCTCATGAACGAATATACAGATACACATTCAGGATCTCATGCTGGGGACTTGCTCCTGCGCCTCTGCTTGAAATGCAAAATATAAAGACTTTGGATATTAGGTTACACTGTTACAAAACGGGTTTATGTGACCCTTTGCAACCTTGAAATTTCTTAACATAAAATTACTTGTCCTCATCGTGCCTGTTTTCTAACCTATGGGAAAGGTGTGATGACAGCTACTTGTTTATAGGGGCTGCCTGAAAATGAAAGACATGTTATTTCATTTTCTGAGTTCTCCATTTGCCAGGGAAGTCTAAAGGTGTTCTTGACACCAAGCTGCTCTGAAAATCTAGCCCTTAATTTTAGCAAGTCTTTGAAGATAAAGTGTTGTTATTGCTGGTGTTTCCAGATTTCAGCAGATCCCAAAATTTGGGGTATTGTATTTCTGTCTCCCTCCAGCCAAAATAAGGCAGTGCACAAGCACCTTGTAATGAACAGAAGAGCAAGTTGCTTTGTCATACCTCTGATGAGATACCTGTATTTGATTTTGTATCAACTTCAAGACAAGAATCAGGCTGTTCTTAGTCCAAAACAATTTGTTCATCTTTAGTTGACAAACAGGACTGTAAAATCTTCTTGTGCTCAGTTTCAGGCTATTGTTGGCACCATGCTGTATAATCTCTTCCATTATTGAACTCTTCTATAAAAAAGTCAGGTTTTTTTCCCTTCATCACTGAGGGTTACTTTTCATATTCTAATCCCTTCAAGGTAAGGTGATTTGGCACCTAATATAGTTTTCAAGTCAGAATATATTATGAAGGAAAAATTAAGCAATAATATTTATTCTCTGATTTCCTTTATAAACTAACACATCTTGGCACACTTAACTTTTTTGTATCTCTGACGTGTATAAGGGATGAAAGTTATCAGTACAAATAAATGCAAAAGTCATTAAGGATGCTCTTGCAGGTGACTGTGATACTTATTGGTGTACAAATGGGGGGCTTCTAAGGCTTGCAGAGTGGTTCAATAGAAATTACAGGGTGGAAGGTTTTTTTTAGTATTAACAGTTGTTTAATGTGTCAAAGCCAGTGAAGTCAGAGGAGCTTTACAAAGACAAATGTATGAGAAGCATGACAGCTAGTGAAACTCACTGATGAATTCTAGTAAGATTGATTGGAAAGAATCACCTCAACTTCTTGTGCGTTAGTGGATTTTAAATTAATTATATTTTAACTGCTTTGGAGACAGACCCGAGAATAAATTTGTGGAGCCCAATGTAAGTGGCTGTTCTATAAATGAGAGAGGAATAGAGAAGTAATCAGCATTTCAGCTGTGTACAGAATGAAAAATAAATCAAACACTGAAAATACTGTTACAATGCCATTAACATAAATCAATTGCATGATCTGTCCTCAGAATCTTTTTTCATTTCTGGTCATCCTATCTCATAAAGTCTTTAATGGATATAAAAAGAGTGCTGAGATTGACAGTGAAAAACATTAGAGACATGTAGAGATTTTTGTAAGATGGAAGGCGACGAACTCGGATTGCTCATGAAAAAGCTTTAGCTCCAGTAAGAGGCTTAAACACTTCAGCAGAACCAAGACAGACCATAGGTGCGAAACACTGTTCCTTGACCACCTTAACTACTCCCTAGCCCTTAAGAGTCCCGCAACTCCATAAGCACATTGGGTTTTGAATAGAATACCCTGGAAGCTCACAGTGCATCTTCATGGCACCTGTTGCTCCTGTGGCTGGTCACAGAAAGGCTCTCCTGCACTGAGATACACGGCAAGCAGGAAGAGCTTGCCCCTAATTATGGGACAGATCTAGACTGAGGTTCTTCCTGAGACCTGTAGGTATAGAAACAGTCGAAACACTGCAAAACATTATTTAAAAAGACACATTTCTCTGAAAGACAGATTGAAGGTCTTGGCCTTGACAGCTGGTTCTGTGCCACATACAACTTGGTGGAGGTGGGATTTCAAGCCTTTCATATCAGTGCCTTGTCCAGGTACCTTTGTATGGGGAGCATCCAGTGCAGCACACCAGCTGACTCTGAGGATTTTTACCCCCTGCCCCCTCTAGAGCCAGTTGCTAAAATGAAGCTGCTGGTACTTCTTTATCATGCTAAAGCATTTGCCACTTTGAACACATTGATTGCTTAATATGAGTGAAAAGAAAGTCCTAGAAATTTCTATGGGAAAATAGAGCATGTTGTAGTTTTACTGAGCAAACTAAATATTGTAAAGGATGTTATCTGATGCTTTAAGGTACAAGTCAAACATGCAGATGCAGCAGGTTTAGGCAATGGTTCCTTTCTTGGCAGATTCCTCCGCAATTCTGCGCCGTCCCCAGAAGGACATGCACAGGCTGGTGGGATCCCCAGGTGTGACACTGCTTGGAGTTCCCACAGGTGGACTTCTTGAGGTGTTTCAGCAAAGGGGAAGGAGACACGTTTTCCCTACCATTGAATTTGAGGTGGGTTCAGCCCTCTATTCACACAGGTGTTCCTGATGCCTCATGCTTCTACCCTTTTCCTTGTCAAATGCAAGAGAGAAAAGAAACAGCATTTCTGAGATGTAGATAATGTTTAATGAGTGGGCCTTGGAATTGTAAAGGAATTCATGCACTTATGCTTAAATAATTTTGGTAGTTGATTTAAAGCCAAATCCTGCTGGCCTTACTGAGGCAATTAGCCTGACTAATGCCGAAGGGATACTCACATAATTAAGGTGAGTGGTGTTTGTTCTTTATTCTATAAACCAGTCGTCTGTGCAAAAGCAGTTGACACAGCGTAGTGGTACTGAGGCAATATGATGATGGGCACTGAGAAAAACCTTCAAATGCAGACAAAACCTGGTGTCTTTCAAAGAAGGATAGATTGACAAGCCATCTGCCTGACACTGCTCTGAATGGAAAGCTAAAATCTGACAGCAAGAGATGTGTCCTTGCAGGTTTTCTCCTTGGGACTGCAACTGTTGTTACTTACCCAGCTTCTCCAAAAGAGGGAACCAGCTAACTAGGTCTACAATTGCCATTTACCAAAGAGAGCATCTGAAACCCCCCAGTGATATTTTTTCCTTCTCTGCCTGCTATTTCTAAGGCACCTACCAATGTGGTACATAAGTACCGTCTGGATACCTGGCTAGTGACCAGCAGGCACTGTGAAGGCTTTTAAATAGAAACAAGAGAATGGAGAGTAGAAAGAGTAGACAGAGAGGGAAAAGAGTAGACAGCAGCATGTTTCAGTGGAGACTGAAAAAGGTATAAGTGAACTTAGAAACAAAGAGGGACAAAAAAAATCCTTTGTCCAAGGTTTCCTGCTCAAAAGAGAAGTGAAGTATGTGAAATCTTCTAGGAACCTCCCTAGGTATATTTAAATTGCCTGGGAAGTGTGCTTGTAGGCTAACAAGGCTGCTGCATTGACTCTATAGATGAACTCTCACCACAGCAGGAAGATCTCTATGGAGAAAACTTTTTCCTGCTCTCCTAGGAGAACCTCTTCACCTCATTCTGGATGCCAGCACTTATGTACATTCACAGCACAGATGTGCTGGGATTTTATTAAGGAAGTGCACAGCTTTGAGATCAAGAGTCCTGACTTCCTTCTCCCTCACCGTGAATTCAAGGAAATTTATATGTTTTATTTGGTTCATAGGAAATCAAATAAACCTTACAACATGGGAATTTGCCTTTTTGATAGACCTTAAGAGTTATGAATAGACACTTGTGTCTTCTTGCTGATGATAAATTCACTCCTGCCACTAGTTTACTGTTCATGCTAGTACTGTTGCACATGTGGGTGTCTGTGTGTTCAGTGAATGATGTTTCAGTTTGTCAGAATATCTCTGTCAAGAGAACTTCTGTTGTCAAATATTGGGAATTTTCTCTGAATGATTCTGGAGCAGAGTTGGGGCTTCTGGTGTAATGACAGAATTTTGCAAGTTCTGTGATGGCTTTTGACAATCCAGGTCCCAGCAGAGAAAGACTCCTCACTTGAAATCAGTCAACTTCAGCACACAGGAGAAAAGAAAAATGAAACCCGCCTAGAACCTCAAACCTAGTTTAAAAGGGCATCCTCTCTGAGCTGAATTACTGCAGATATCTCTACACAACAAGCATCCTCATGTAGGGAACCATCTCAAGGTGGGCGTACATAAAAAAGACATCCTGTTCACGCTTAATGCACCAGAAAAATTGCTTTAAAATGCAGTTATTTTGTGAGTTCTTAGTGAATAAGTGCATCCACGTATGCATCTCTGAAGAGAATTCTAATTAATTGCTTTCAGTTATTTTCCTCCTGAAAAATTAGAACAATGATAGAATAGACGGGGCTGTGGAGTTTGGCGGGGGAAAGATTATGCTAATCCACTTGAAATACAACTAAAACAGAAAGCAAGAAAAGATAAAAGCAATTTATTTCTTTTTCAAAGCCTGTTTACCTGTGACAAAATCCTTCCAAATCAGCTGCCTACAAATTAGTGGGGATTATCTTAATTAAACTCTACCAAATATGATTTTCTGTGGATTTCACAACCAGAGAGTATGTCTCATGATGTTTTTTGCAAGATGGGGGAATACATGTTTCATGCAATTAATAATTAGGAGAGCAGCAGAGCTTTTAAAGAGCAAAGTATCAGGAAGATCAACATATATGGAAGAGTCAATGAAGAGGGGGAATTTGTCAGAAGTTTACACTACACCCTGATGCATCAGTAACATGGTTTTTCAAAAGTCAGGGGACATTTCAGTTGCACATATTCCAGTTAGTAAAATGCTGTGGTTAAAAATGAACTTCCTTTGTTCCTTGCTTGGATTATTACTTCCTGTGCCTTGAAATATATATGCCGTGTTGAAGGAATTGAAAGATGTCCTAGTTGAAGTGATTTTTCTACTTAGGTTTTATTCCTGAAGCTCATATTTCCTGGATGAGTAAACTTTGCCAAATCATAGAATCATTGAATCATTTGGGTTGGAAGGGATCTTAAAGCTCAGCTAGAGCAAACACCCCTGCCATGGGCAGGGACACCTTCCACTAGACCAGATTGCTCAAAGTTCCATCCAATCTGGCCTTGAATACTGTCAGGGGCAGCCACAACTTCTCTGGGCAACCTGTGCCAGTGCCTCACCACCCTCATAGTAAGGATTTTTTTTCCTAATATCTAAGCTAAATCTCCCCTCTTTCACTTTAAAGCCTTTCCCCCTTGGCCTTTCACTAGATGCCTCTGTCAAATGTTCCTCTTCAGGTTACTTCTAGGTCCCCTTTAGCTACTGGAAGCAATTATAAGGTCTCCCCAGGGCCTTCTCCAGGCTGAATGCAGCCTCCTTAAATCTGATTTGCAATGACTGTTTTTCACAGCTGAATTCTTTCTTTCTCCATCGTCACAACAGCAGCTCTGGAATTCAACATAATAATCTTAAGAACTGCTCATCAATAGCTAGATGTGCCCCGGTGATAGAAGACCAAGAAGCACAGACAAACTGTTGTCCTGTTTTGCCCTTCAAATCTTCTATATGTTTAGGGCAAGAAGGGACAACAGCTTGCCTGTGCTCATTGCTGTGGTTAAGATGTGGTTATCTGAAGCCTCCTTCTGCAGCTGCCTCACTAAGTCATTAAGATAGAATAATTCAAGGATGTTTAGCCATGCCAGGGCTGCAACTGCTCCTTGCTCCCCATATCTGACCCCTGGCTATGCTCTTCTGCTTTTCTTGCACCAGCTTTGGTGTTTCTTGACTCCCAACCGCCCTCAGCCAGTCAAAACCAAAGCACAGTTTTGGAGAGGCTCTCTGAACTGACTCACCAGAGGGTCAGGAGAGCCTGGGAAGGTGCAGGAGAGGATGGCTGGATGGGAATGGGAAGGCAGTGGGAGAACAAGGGACAATGCGAGCCCTGGGGCAGTTGCAAGCTACGAGGGCAGCCTGGCTGCTGCGTCCCCTGGGCTGTCCCCCCAAAAAAATCATACGTTCCTGACTGAGGTCTGTTTGGCAGTGGCACTAAGGAGCACTGTGGATGGAGAGGGACACAAGTTTCTGGAAGGATTTAATAATTCTTTATTTCTTCTGACTTTGATTTAACCGTGGGCTGTGATGCTTTAAGTACCAGATATTAATTAAAAGTGGTAGAGAGTCCCAAAGGGATGGTACTCCTGATCTTCTCACCATTCCTAGTTTGACTTATTTCAAATTATTGCTCCAAAACATTATTTATTCACTCAGGAGCCTGGCATTTATAAGGTCTATCTAAATTTGCAAATAACTAATGGTTGTCAGTAAGGAGTACCACTCTGCTGAGGTGGAAAATAGCTTGCCTGAAAGTAAAGTACAGCCAAGTATATTGAATGTTTTCTGCAACACTTCTTTAAGGCAGGCAATGTTATCTTGTCCCTTCTTTGGTACCGCACCTCAGTAGGCATGCAAGAACAGTGCCTGGATGGTGACCTTGGACAGATGAACCACTTCAGGCTTAAGCAGAAACTTCAGTCCTCTTCTGAATCACTTACCCACTGAAAGCAAAGTGGGGAAATGGGACAAATGCTCTTTTATCTCCTCTGGTCTTCAAAACCTTTCTGACAGTGGTTGTCTTAGAGAAATGCAGTGACACACAGAGCGGGAGGAACACTGGGTTCAGACAAAATTGCTGGGCACCTGAGAATGGCCAGGATACAGGTCTTAGCTTCTTGTGCCCATCACATCCACAGTCTGGGGATTCTGCTATAACCCCCCTTTCAGTGTTTTGGAGATGCTTAAGGTTTTCAGACAGTTTGGAATGTTTCTTCTTTCCTCTGAAAGACAGATTACCCACTGGTTTTGGATCTTCCAGTTCCCAGTCATGGGGGGCTGTGACTCAGATCAGGGCCAAGGATTCAGCAGGTAGGATAGGCTGGTGCAAGCTTTGATGAGATTTTGTTCAGTTATGTGATGCAAACGACTACCTAAAGAGCTTGTGCATTTACTGAAGTAGTTTTGACAGACTGATGAGGACATCAGAGTTGCCACGTCACTCCTGTGAGTTCCCAGAAGCAGATGATAAATAAAGTGGGGATGCCCAGTTATGTTTGTGACTGTTGCTGCCTCCAACCTTTCAACGATCTTAGAAGAAGATGCTACAGCTGCAAGCTGTTGCTGTGTGTTCCTGTGGAGTTTATCAGTGGGAGCTCTTTGCCCTCAATCAAGCATCATAGATACTAAAGCACAGACAAGAGGGGCAACCAGCAGTGTGAGCATAGAGAGCTGGAATTTGACTTTTTCTGTTTTCTCTCTAATAACTAACTGCTTCTTTAAAAGTGGTCCATACAAAATTATTCTGCTTGGCACAAGCAGAGATGTGGGTTAATTATGGGTAGTGGGACAGCTTTATACTAAGAAAGAAAAAGTATTTGAAGACCTAATAGGACTTTTAGTGGTATTCAGGGGAGTTTTAATTTGGGATTTCATTCCAGATTACATTGAGTCAATTTTTGCCCTAGCAAAGATCCTCTGTGTTTGCTTTAATTTTAGTTTGTCTGATTCGTTTCAGTCTCTTACTCTCCCTAAGCAGTTTTAAATGTGCCCTGACAGAATATGAACGCATGTGTATTGCCCATAGTGACTCTTCCTGTGTGCTTTGCGCACGGCACTTGCTGTGTGCAATTTAGGCATGTTTCTGGTTTTAGAATAAATATCTAGGATGGTTGGACTTTAAAATAACTGAAAATGTAAAAAAGGCCATCTAAGGGGTCATAACACTGCTGGTTGATTCTGTGCAGTCACAGCAACCCCATTGATGCAGCACACACCTGACTTTCTATGTAAAGTAAGTGGACAATATAGCTCACTCAGTAGAGGATTTGAGATTTCCTCCTATATGGCATAAGTACAGAAAGAAAAGGCAAATATAGTCATGTTTAATAACCTTTTCCTCCTCATTTGTTTCTAAGTAAAAAGAGCTTGGTCTTTTGGCAGGTGATTTTTTGTTTTATCTCTGGTAAAAAGCACTTAACAGAAATTCTTCGCCCAACTAATTTTCACTGCTTTTAAGCCATGCACCAGATATTAGTTAGTTTTCTCTTTGTCTGTTATTTTCACAAGTCTTCCATAGCTCTTTTTATGTCATCAGACCCCTGCATGACAAAAGTTAAACCATATCACCCCCTTGTTTGGCTGCACCTGTGGTGAGCACGCATGTAGCACCTACCTGCACTGGTTAAAATTGGGAGTGACAGCTCCAGGACTTGCCATGGACTGGGTCTGGTAAGACCATAAACCTTGGTGTTAATGACCCAAAATAACTAGATTCATTGTTAAAAATTGTATTGGTGTACTTATGTACTCACACTGTCGATCTTTACTTCCTATGTACACCCTCTGTGTGGCTGACCCCTGCTCTGCCAGTGATCATCCTTATTTTATTCACTCTTTCAATGTTTTCTCTCCTGCACTCAGTGTATTGGTGTTGATGCTCTTTTGCTGTCCTCCCTGTTGGCTGTCTTCATGTCACACAACGTACAAGACAAGCACAACAGGAGAGGCTACAATGTGGGAAGTTTAGAAATTTCCATGATGGTGTTTTTTCCTTCCAGTTTGGCTGCACAGTTTCCACAGGGAGATTTAGAGAGCATAACATGCACTATAAAAGAATGGCCCATGCAGTGTGCGATGGATGATGCTGACTGTTCTTTTTAACAGAGCTTCAAGAATTCAAACAGGTTTTATGAATATTCATATGAAACAAAGCTGTTTAACCTGACTCTCACATCTGTCTAGTGGGAACACTTCAGTGCTTATGTATTGCTCATATGACTACTTGCAAGACATGAATTTTAAACCTGACTGCTCAGATAGGGATGGAAATCCAATATGAAACAGTATACTTGGCTGTGAAATTTGCAGTTCACTTTCTCTAAGTTAGCTACACAAATCTTCTAATCAAGGAGCACCACATGACCGAATTAAGCAACACAGTAGGAATTTGCAAACATTTGCCATTCCCAAAAGATCTGTAAACCAAGAGTTTTACACTGAAGAAATTCCCAAATATCAAGTAAATAAATTAGAAAATTGCATGAGCTCCATAGACAATCCATAAGCAGAAGGGTGGGTGAGGTTTGTGGCAAAAAGTACTCACTGAGCTTCTGAAGTAAACAGAGAAATTGTTTCTCAGCACAGTGAATCAATCTGATGAAATTTGGTTCAGCATCTGCTCTATACTGATGGAGCAAAGGGAATGCTGAGAGATTTTGGAGTCACTTCTGACAAGCCCTAGGTAAATGGATATTTGCTGCTGGCAGAAGTTTTTGTAAGTAGACTAGTTCTGAAAACAGATTTAGTTCTGGATCATGGGATTTGCGTTTTGTCTTATTTTGCACTTGAAAATGCCTGAAATATTTACTTGCTCCTGCTACCAAAATTTGTTTAGCAGTTTGCCTTATTTTGCTCTACATTCAGCCTCATTCCCTGAACAGCACTGTCTGTATTTCCATTGCATCACTGGCACACCTTCCTTGAAGGTGAGGAGAGTGCACTAGTTGAAAAGCAGGGCTATTACCCTGTTCCTTTTACAAAGAGGTTCGGGACTTGCCCAAGTCCCCTGAGAATTCTGTGGCTGGGCACAGGCTGAACTCAGCCTTTGACTTCCTTGTGGATTTACCCATTCAGATGCTTCCCTTGGAAAAGGCACTGAAGTAAAACTAAGTAAAATAGTCTAAGCCTCTGGACAGAAATGAGACAAGAAGGAAAAACCACATACTTGTTTTCCACAGGCATTGCTTATTTCTGACACAGATTTAATGTCTCTGCATCATATCTCTTTGATCCATTCTGCAAACCACTAGAAACAATTTCTCTGGGAGAAAGTTTTCACTGTTATCATTACATTACGCAGTAGTGTAAATAACACAAGTTGAAATGATTTTTCCCCCTAATTTACAATGCAAAGTAATACATTTGACTGAAAAGTTGTTGCTTGGATCAAATGGAGAATATTTATGTTATGTTTCCTACAAAAAATTCTTACCCTTCCTGATCTAGTTTAGCTGCATTTCTTTGGCACAGTCTGCATTTATTTTGACGGAATGCATTTAGCACTTTAGCTGTTAAATTGTCATTGGTGTTTTGTCATTAAATGAATTATATCATGACCCATTTACAATGTAGTATAATACACTGAATTCTCCTTAAAGGGGACATAAGTTAGGATAAGTAAATTCAAATTACTGGGTAAGTCCCTGCTAGATAGGGATTCTTTTTCTAATGAAGTTTTAATGAAAACAATCAGTCTAACACAATTCTCCCAGTTGTGAGCCTTTGACAACAGTTTTGTAAAGTATGCTTAATGACACCCACATTAAAGTAGATTTAAAATGGCATCATAGCCTGAATTTTAAAACTTAGCACAGCAAGCGATACCATAGCTCTTACTGCAAGATATGACTCTTCGCTTCTTTAAGTGCCTTTTTAAATGTTCCTATGAGAAGCATTTTGGCAAGCAGAACATTTTATTGTTACTAAATACCATTCAACTCTTGTCTCTCTGTTGTTTGGGAATGAAACTTTAATATACAACTCATCAGCACACGGAACATCACACTTGGATCGAATACACCAATGGTAAGGATTTTGCATATGAGGGGACGTAAGATTTTAATTCGTTAAGTTCTTGTTACTTATCTTGGTGGGGGTCATATGCAGCGACAATAATGCAAACTTGCAGCCCTGCGCTGACAAAGACCCCACGCAAACTCTCTGCCCTGTTTTGCCATGCAGACCTGACTCTGATGTTTGGACATTATCTTGGCTGGTAATGATAAACAGGAGCATCACCAAAAAGCACATGAAGCTTCTAACTTTGCGTATCATCTCTTGAACTTCTGTCTGGGAAGCAGCAAGCATTTTCAAGGAACAGCTTTCCTGTTTTACTCCTGAGTGTTCATTCCCCCCTCAGCCCTCTCTCACAGCCGTTTCTGCATCCAACTAAACATTGTTTGCACCCTTTCCCACACTGCTTTTTCTCAGAGGGAAGAAGGGTGGCAGGGGGCTGGCAGTGGCACAGGAGGAAATCGTAGCTTTTTCTGTCTGAAACTACAATTCTTGTCCAGCAAGACAATGCCACAGTGCAGAAGAAGCTTTGATTATGCAAAATGGATGGACACATCACGTCTTTTTTTGCAATAGGTTATAACCTAAGGAGTTCCTCACCCAGAAAAATCCTCCCGCAAACACATGCACACCCCCCACCACCACCTTTGTTTTCCCTTTTCCAAGTGACATCGGTGGCACTCCAGACACATTTTACACATTAATAGCACGTCTCCCTCGTCTTACGGGCTCCATGGCTTTCCTCTTCCCCATTTATTTTAGGGCAGCTTCTCCTCTGTCTTCTCCCATCTCAGAAACAGCCCAGTTGGCTCAGTGGAAAAGGAGTAAAGTGTTTTCTGCATGACCTCTATGTATTTTACTCCCTGGGAATGGCGATGTGGAATGCACACTCAGCAGGCGGCAAGATTTGAGACAGTTTGTCCTCAAGGCATTTCTGCCATAAACCGCGGGACTGCCAACAGTATTTCCATCCCTGGCTCTCCCCCCTTCCTATCACCCCCTCCCCACAGCCGCCTCACCGCTGCCGACTGCACCTGGCTGTGGCTGTGCTCGGAAAGCCAGTGAGCAAAACACAAACAATAGGCACCGAACAGCAGCAGCTCCCTTTGTTTCCCATGCAAATCATACCTCCGATAGTTGTCACATCTTCCTCCGAGGCGAAGCCTAATTATCAATAAACAGAGATCCAGCAGAATCCTCCAAACTGCCACCAGTTGTTAAGCGCTGTCATTGTTCCCTCCTGGTGCTTAAACCTTTTTGGACCATTAATGTCACAACCCTTGCTAACTCATGGCTTAGTACTCCCTGCTCAAAATGTCTGAAATAGTTTGGAAGGACAATAGGAATGACAGGCACACTAGACAGCCATGCTTGAAATTAGTTATCTCTAGCTGATTTAAGGCTGTTTCATAGTGCTTTTCAGGCATTGCACTTGGTAGGGTTTATAAACATAGGCTAGACGTGTCATTCCTGCTTTATTCAGTGCTGTAATAGGGTGGCTGCTAGAAATGCAGCGATAGGTCTAACTCCATTCATCTCTCCATAGTTTTTAAACCTCCCCAGTGGAGGAAATAGCTTCAGTCATCCTTAAACTTACTGAGGCAGCTGTTTCTGCAGAGGAGGGTTTCACACATTGTTTTGAAACTGAGGAGAAAATCACTTGCGGGAATGGAAGGTGCCGTAGCTCTCAGGACTGATGTGAATGGCAAGAGGAACGCGACAGCATCCCCCCCACTGTGAGCCGAGGCTGTCGCAGGGGTTAGTGGAAGCAGCGATTGGCAGCTGAAAGTTCATGAAACTCTGCAAGGGAGATGTGTCACAAAGCAAATGTAGGGGATGTATGGACCGTACTGTGGTTTGTATTTACCAAGCGGCAGATGTCCACTACACTTCCTAAAAGGCAAAATACAGTTTGCAGATAGCAGGGTTTTACAGTCTAAATTTGCAAATTGACAGCACCCGGGATAATGATAAGCAGAAGAAACACAAGCAATGCACGGCATTTGCGGTGCCTGTGATGTGGAGAAGAGGGGTTATGAGAGGATGCTACTGGAGACTGCCGTTTTCAGTAAAACTGTGCACATTGGTAGATTCCAGGACAGAGACATTAGTGCTCTTCTGAGATCTTGGAGCCTTTTTCTTCTTGATTGACAGTTAATAATCAGCCCAGGTCAAGATGGATCAATGCATGTTAACATGTGCTGTTACTTCAGTGTTGCTGGTCCCAGTGTGGTCCCTAGTGGACAAAAGTAAAAGCCGACAGCACAGACGGTACCAGCAGCAACGGCACGCGAGCTGAAGGACTGGAAAGACAAGCTGGTGCCCAGACAGGCTGGGAGAGAGCAAGAGGGAGTTAGCTCTTTTGCTGCTTGTTTAGCACCTGCCTGAGGTTTTGGTACCACCTAATTCACATCCCTTGGCTTACAATGAATATACCATGCACTCAGAAATTGAAGGTGTTTAGAGAGATTAAGGGGCAAAGCAGATCGCAGTAAAAACCCAGCTGTGCCTCAGGCCATGGAGAACTAAAGGGTTAAGAGAATACTAAGAGCAAATATGCATAGGTTTTTAAATGTTTGGGATTGAGGGCACTGAGGGCTAGTTAAGGTCTGATTCTTCTCCTTTGAGAAGCTCTGATTTGGATTTGTGTTCTACTGTAATGGTTAAAGACTCTTTGAATGCTGTTCTTGCAGAAGAGGCTGTTGGTCTGTGATGAACAAGTGGTAAATTCTGCCTAGCTCCTGGAGGGAAAAATGACCAACTTAAACCACCCTTTTTTTCCCCATATGACTTCCTGCCACCAGCGCACCAGATGCCCACACTGCCAAGGGCTTTACCAAACACCATGTCAGTGTGTGTGCTCAGTGTGGTCTGCAGGCCTCTTCTCTTTCTGAATTAGCCTTCATGGAAACTATTGATTCAGAGAAAACTCCAGGAACAAACTTGCCCACGAAGTTTTAAGTTGAAGAGCAGGTATTCTTAATTGCGGCCCCGGGAGACACGGGGGATAGCTTATCCTAACGTGTGTTCCGTATTGCTACACAAGCCGTCTTTATATAGCTACCGAGCACGCATATATATTCATGAGGCTACGTATGGATTATATCATTTTCCATGCATACAAAAATGTGGTGGTAGTCTTTGGGGGTCATTTACTTCTTCTAACAGTCTTCATCACTGCTGGCAGCCTTTGAAGCACACTCAGTAGATGCTTATATCAGCTTAATCGGTTCATTAACACCACAGACGTAACAATCATCCCATCCTCCTACTTATCAGTTAGTTTAACTGCAGCCCATCCTGGGCCCCTGCCATTTCCAGATACTCCTTATCCTTACATCCTGTTCTTCTAGCCTGTTTTTCTTGCGCTTATTTTGTACTAAGGTCATAAATGCCTGAACTACATCAACTACAACAGTTTATCTTGCGCAAGAATTCTCAGTATGTTCTCTAGCTGTACTCTATATTTCTCTGTATATCATGCATCTCATTAATTTTCCGTTACTACTGTTACAAAGTCATCAAACTTAACATTACTTAAAATTGATTCTAAAGGTTTATATATTTCATTTTGTGATTTTGTACCCCCCTTTGTCTCAGAGTGAAAGCAAGCTTGTTGCTGATGCAAGCAAGCCATAAATGTTGATGCATCAGGGGCTATGGTGAGCATGACATTTGTCCCTGAATTAGCACTGCTCATAACAGGGCTGCCTTTACACCCTGTGCTTTTGATGGCTGTACTTGCTGTCAGTCTTGGACATCCTTTCTTCCCCTTTTCACCTCTGCACTTTACACAATCAGTTTGTTGGAGAGGAGGCCTTGAGGCTCCAGTTCTCTTTCTCCATTTAGAGTGGGGGATTATTAGCACCTTAAGCTTCTGCCAAAATTGGTGGGGGCAAAGGGGACTTCAGAGTTTGTAGGCATGAATTTCAGGGTGTACAATTACATGCTGACTGCTAGCATGGCTGCCAGAACAACACATGCTTTGTGAATAATTTATTTTTTCACTGCCATCTATCTACCATCTTTCATAAGCATCACATTCACCTTAAGGCAGGAAAGAAAAAAAGGGGAAAAAAGTTCTCCTTGTCCTGAGCAATATACTTCTGTCTCACTATTTGATTTGCAAGTGGTATGACACAGAAGTTCAAAAGGCATTAGATTCCGATTGGAGATACACAAATTTTGGGGTAGTGACTTTTTTGATGAACTTTTGAAATATTTTAGTGCTGGACAACAGGTTAAAGCAGGTGATCTTTGCAACCCATATTCACAATTCCCCCTTTATGCATGCTGATAAAAACTGGGGGCGCATAAAAATACAGATGACTATCCCAGCTCCTCCTTTATGCAGTAAACAAACTATCCATTGACCTTTCTGCTACAGCAGTCCCAAGGGCTTCAATCCTTTGCAGTAGGTTAAAGTCAACTGGATGTGGTCAACACGTGATAACTACCTGTGAGGGTGGAGTAATGTCCTTATTAATGTCAGGTAGTAACTGAAAGGGGGAGGTAAACTATTCAAGGTGCAAGAGTTAGGCTAAAAGGGAATGATCAGAAAGATTATATAGGGGATGATTAGCTCAAAATGGTTCAGTGTTAGGGAGATATTCTGTGATACTTGCCCTTTCACTAGTTTTTTTCTAATCAGTGAACAGCAACAGCAGCTGCAATCAGTCCCATCCGTGTTGGAACTCCTGTTCTCCCTTTCCTTACCAGGGTTCACCTGCTGTTGCATTTTTCTGATGCACCAATCCGCTCTTTGCTGGAGAAAAGATACAAAGTGGTGAAGCACTGCTCTGATCTGGTATGGCAATTTTCTGTCTTCCTGGACTGTGAGAATGCTGCAAAATACAACTGACCTGTTGAAACAGAGGGCATACGTACTTGAACTTTGCCCTCCATCAGCAAAACCCCATTGACTCCTGTAGGAGCTGAGATTACCACTCAACCCTGCAGCAGTAGACCCTCTTTGAGAAAACCCATTGCTTGCAAAGGAGTTGCAATAATTTGAAATGCCTGTTTCTGACCAGTGTTTGCTTAGGAAATGGCCAAGGAGGATGATGGATGGGAAGAATTCAGGAGATTTGTAGTTTGCATGCTCACTGATAAGTCAAACAATATAATTAATGGAGCAACTAGTGCATAATTTCATTATAAGTCATCCTAATTATAACAAGAATTTGATAGATGCATGACTAGAAAGTATAGCTATCTGTTACAAATGCACATTTCTAATTGCATAAGGAAGTGCACAATGTAATTAAAGCTGCAGGTTCATATACAATAACCTTTTCTTCCCCTGTGGTGACAAATTCTCTAAGAGCAGTGTGAATTTGTTTTGAAGTTGCATACCTATCAGACAGCATCCTTTCTACTCACTTGCTGAGTCTTTTTGAAATGGCAGCAGGGTATCTTGCTAATCCATAGATACTTGGTGTGAATTGGGTATAAAAGGAATTGCAGGAATGATCTGTTGATAGCTTTTCCATGTTGGGTCTCTCTGTAGAGTCTCAGTGGTCACTGCAGCCTTAGCTTGGCAAATAATACAGCTGCGATGTGCACGGCAGGTAACAGATTATATTAAGTATGTATGAGTACACTGTAGATGAAAGTTAGTCTTAACATTAAGAAGGATCCTTTTAAAGGGGCCAAATTCTGTCATACACATCTAGATACTTTTGGGTTTTGTGGTGCCTGAACTCA
Organism: Psilopsiagon aymara; assembly: GCA_024733675.1. Taxonomy (NCBI): domain Eukaryota; kingdom Metazoa; phylum Chordata; class Aves; order Psittaciformes; family Psittacidae; genus Psilopsiagon; species Psilopsiagon aymara. Next base: position 23,914 of record JANRGW010054430.1, on the reverse strand, counting down.
GGACTGAGTTTTGCAGGGGACAGCTATTTCCTAAAACAGGTGAGTGTAATGTGGGGGCAGATAAATTCCTAACAGTTGTCTTGGCTGCATGCATTTACCCCATCTCTGCCTTTTAAATGGAAGAATTATCAAGAAAGTTTGTTGAAGTCAGACCTTGTATTTACAGCTCTGGCTGTCTCCCTCCTTTTTCCAGGGGTAAAACAGGCAGCACCTGTCTCTTCTACACCTTCAGAGTGCAATAGCTGACATGCTGCCACAGGAAAGCACTCAGGCTATTCTGAGGGACTAGTCATAAACCATTATCTTTAGCATAAATTCAGAAATCACTTGTTTGCTGAGGGTGAAATGCAACCCTGCGTTTGGCCATAGTCTTGCGGTCTCTCTCATGCTGACAATCATAGGACATAGGTCCTGGAAATCTGTTAATTTAACTTAGTTATATTACACTGACTAGTTAATCACTTCCAGATGCTGTGTGATTGTCACCCTTTACATGCCAATTCTGTCTTTTTCTTACATAGCTTTTTGAGCCACTTGCCTAGGAGAAAATAACTACATCTGGAGTGTTGTTAAATGACCCAGAAGTTGCTGCTCTGCAGGCTGACGATATTTGATGCAAATAGGTGGCTTCTTGCTGTGAAAATCTCCTTAGCTGACAGTCCATTGGGTACTCTTGGCAATAGTTGTCTGAGGGTTTAAAACACAGGCTCCTCTTTGCATATTCACACTATCATTCTTACAGAACTGCCAGTATTGAATTCTTCCTGTGCAGTTTCAGTGGAGGCTTTTCTATTCCCCATTTGTTCAACAGCTGTTGGTGCACACTGCTCCTTCTCTTTGCCTTCAACTTTTGCCATCTGCCATCATTAACTTGCCCAGGTGTCGGAAATCTTCTGCTCTTCTCTTGTAAACATTATTCTGCCTTCTTCTTCCTTAACTCAACCTTCATTTATATAGAGTCTGCAGGCTAGCTGTTCTCAGAACATCTGCTACATTTCATACTTTATGGGGGTGGATGGGGAACAGAGTACATATACTTGCTGGCAAAAATAAAGACTCTTTAACCCATCTTTTGCTTTCTATCTTCAAGAGCTTACTTTTTTTCCTGCACTTCTAGACATGCCAGTTAATTAATACTTGCCAGCTGGGATGTTACCTAGAGCAAATGTATCATAAAACAGAGCTAATTTTCAGAAACATCAAAGCTTCTGCATACTGCATCAGTGTTAGTCCTCAGTGGTACCAAGGAGCAGCAGAGAGAGGACATACCTAAGACAGTTATCAGAATAAATCTTTTTTTCCTCTTCAAACTGTTTCTACTGGCGTGAACAGGACCCCTCTACTGACTTTGGTATGTTTTCTGCTCAGGTATAGGTCAGGCATCCTTTTATGATTACTTGGAAGGGAAACCCAGACTCAAAGAGTGTCTTTCACAATGATGGGTAGTGTATACTATTGAATTCTTTTGGCAGAGGTGATGAAATTGAATGATTTTCTGATGTGCCCTATCCTCTTCCGTAAATCACTGAAGATTGACTGTAAGTTTGAATGGCAACAAAACAGAACCCAACAAAACAGGTTACTTACACAATGCTGCTTGCTGGACACAGTGAATGTTTACTGCTTAAAGGCTAGTAAAATATATCTAAGGGTGCACACCTACTTGCTGGGGATGGTCTCCAGGCTGAGTGCTGAGTAATTCCAACCTGATTTAACGCTTCATTGATTTTACTCTCCTCAGTTTGGGTCTCAGTACCAGTGCTTTCAAAGCCTGATTTTGTGTGCAACTGTTGGGCAGAGATGGTTTCCTGCTCTGAACAGTTCTGCTGAGCAGCAATTGCTGCCTGCTGCTTTCCCATTTGTTAAGCAATGGATTACTGTTCAAACATTTGCAGCCTATGTTGGTCTAAGCTCTGTGTGCAATTCTCCAAATTTACTCCTCTCCCGGAATGCTGTCATCAGAGGTTGTTTCTTGCTTGTTCGATAATTTCCTGAAGCACTGCTCCAATCAACACTGCTGTGATTTCCTTGCTTTGTGATGGATAATATACTGTGCTATTCACCTTTCACAGAAAACCCAAAATTGGCCACTTAAATACTCTCTGATTTTACATACAGTGCATAGCTGTTTCTCCACTAGCTCTCGACAGCTTTTTCTATCTGCGTTTTTCTGTTCCTATGTTAATATTACATCTCCAGCCACTTTAGCAAGATATTGCTAGATAATTCTTTCCTTGCCTTTTTTCCACTCCCCTGCAAATCATTTGCTATGCAGAGCAATCCTTTCTTCAGGATTCAAGTATCTCCTTTAATCTGATCTTCCTTTTATTCTTTACTCAGCTGCTGCTTTGCTTTGGTGGAATAGTCACTTCTCTGATGAGGCTCAAGCTGCTATTTCTGTTCTTTCTCTTTTTGAAAGGTCTTTTGCATCAGTGAAATGCCTGTTTGGGTTTCTTTGATGACGTGGTGCTGTACACTAAGATCTCCATGCCAGGTGTGAAAGATCAAGTTGGGGAGAGAACATGCAAAGGGAGAGGGAAGGAGGCTTTGCTGTGTCTGGGTGAGGGAGGTGTTCAATGAAGCAATAACAGAAGCAGACAGGTAAATAGGCTGGGACTCAGCATCTGTAATGTGTAGAGGCCATTTTGCAGCACTGTGCCTCAGTTTTCCCACTTGTAAAACAAGAATAATCCTCTGCCTTTATAAAGTGCTTTGTGAGCTTTACCTGAGAACTGAAACAAGGTGACTGAAATCCAGTTTCATTAAGCTTATATTGCTGCTGGCTTTCTGATAATCTTGAAATTCAGAATAGCAAGAGCCTAAAGCTGCCTGCAGTAGCTTCTGTGTTGTGCAGTGTGTTTTATGCTGTATGTTGCTGGCCTTATATGTCTTCCCCTGAAGGCACAACTTTCCTTGCAGTGTCCTCACAACCATCTTGCAGACATTTTACTTTTCTTTTTTGGACTACAGGGCACCCAGAAATAAAGGCTGTTTTCTATATGTGTCTGAGATGTCAGAGCCATCAAGGTCTCAGCACAGCTGTCACAACTTCACTGGCTCCATAGGCCCCTCTCAGTTTCCTTAAACTGAGGACAAGCTACACATCTCACAATACTTGCTCTGGCATGAGCATTAGAGCTGTCTTTTAGCTGCGGAGGTGTGCAGAAGCATGCCTGTGCAGGAAGGGCAGAGCAGCACCTCACCCACGATGTGTCCTTGTCCCCTTCCAGGTTGTGGAGGCAATGGTTGCCTTCAGGCTAATGCCAGGACATGCTGTGCATTAATTACCAGGACCATGCAGGGAGCTGGAGGTTTGCACCCTCCAGGAGAGCGCAGGGTTTTGCTGGGCTGGGAACAGGGTGTCAGGAGATTATTTTCCTTCCATTTTCCCCCAGCTGTGCCTAGATGTTCTCTGACTCTTGTGTCTGTGATCACTGCAGACACTTACATGGGATGCTGCAGGTGATGCTACCCTGCTTGGAGGGTGAAAAAGCAGCTAGGGAGTGGGCTGACATTGAGCTGAGTTCAAAGCCCAGCCTGTTTGGAGAAAATGGGCAGGTGGGGACAGGAGAAACCTATCACAAGATGCAGCTTTTTGATTTTATTGACCTAGGCTCTATCAGGTGCTCACACACTCCTGAAGGGTGTGGGACTCCCACCAAAGCTACCGACAGAGGATTTATGGTTGTGAATATACAAAATTCACCAAGCTTCAAAATCTTTCCTCAGTTTTCCAGTGTAAATCTGGAGTGACCAAAGGGATTTGACTGTATTTACTGAAGTAGATATGTTTGGGATTTATACCACTGAGGGCAAAATCTGATCTTAAACATCCGTCTTAAAACATATATGGGTTTCGCACAAGTTATTTCCCCCATCTTACAGCCCCTATACAAAGCTGCTACCTCTTACCCATCAGCAAAGCAGCTGAGGAGCAGAAAGCGGTGTCAGAGTCAAAATAGGC
>JANRGW010054430.1:0-19850 GCA_024733675.1 Psilopsiagon aymara | reverse complement strand
GGGTGGGGGGGGGGGGGGGAGCCTGGAAACGGTATTTGGAAATCAAGCAGATGCTTTCCAAGAGGAAAGAGGCAGAAAGATAAAGGTTTGCTTTTAACACAGGCTACAGGGGTACTCCTTTGCCATAAACATGCTTTTTTTTTTCCATTGATAAATATCTTTTTTTCCATCCTCTCTGATACATTTTTCAACTCTGCATATGCAAAATATTAAGGCATCATCAAAGGCTGAAGTGAATAGGACTCCAGAGGAATTTAGTCAATGAGTTATCTCTGGTTTTCATTACCTAATGCTATTTGTTTACATCTATTTGAATGATTTTATAGTCATTATGCCTGCTGAAGTAATGCTGCACTGTTTCTCTACTTCAGGTTATTCTAAAAGTAGTAAAAAGGAAAAGGAACAACTTGTCCACAAATACACCTATAATCTGACCTTTGAGGAGTTTTAAGTAGATTCTCTAGATTTTTGTGTCTGTACTTGCTCTATTTTTGGACCCTTGGAAGTAACCTTGACTCTACAACTGAAATTTCAGGTGCAAAAGCTGCACTGCAAGCTGTGGAGTTCATCCCTACCAGAATGAGGAGCCATATCCTTCACAAAAAACACTGCTTGAGGATTTATCCAGCAGTACACAAATCCTGCCCTTCTACTGCAGGGGCTCTCAGCTGGAACTTTAGCCCACAGGAACCAGCTATGTCTTAATGGCTAGTGAATAAAACAAATCTGTAAGAAAGTATTTTTGCAACTAATGCTCTAGTGCCAGCGTGACCCACTGGATATTGCAGGATCAGGCTCTGGGGATGTGTTTTGGTTTCAGCTGCCTGGTCTTAAAGATGAAAGCACCCTAATGTGCCTCACACACGCGCACACACACACATACACATACACAGAGTCAGGCACACTTCATCTTTAACCCTTGACTCACTCCTCCAATCCATTCCCCTCCAACCCACAGCCACTGCAGGAAGGATGTATTTTATTTTCTTACTTCTTATGCTTATGTTTCAAATACCTCTTGATGCAGCAAACTAGTGAAAAAAACCCAACACCTGGCAATGCAATACCCGTTGGGGAAGCTTGGAAGTGCAGGAAAAAATATCCCCAGAGTCTGAGTCCCATTTATCTCAAACAGCATGTCTATTTACCTGTCCTCACCCCCACAAAAGCTGTTATTATTTTTGCACAGGGAACTAAAGCAGCTCTGTTCATTTTTCTTTGCCTCTGAAGCCCACTGGCTCCTGCTTTGCCCTCCTCACTGGTGTGGTCAGTGGGGTCATTAATCCCTGCCAGGCTGCTGGGCTTAAGCAATGCTCAGCCTCCAGCAGCAAGCTCTGACTTAGTCCCTTAGCGAAGGAAGGGTGATTCTTTGGAGTACTTGCCTGGTTCTTCAGACATATTGTACTGTCTGCAGAACGGAGGCAGATAACTGCGATAGAATAGCAGCCCCTCAGAGCATCAAGCAAAGCATCTCTGTTCTTCTCGGTCCAGTGCAAAACCTCTGCTCTAGTCAGGTTTAGTCGCTGGCTGGTATGGAAGTACTGGGAGACCTATGTGTGTAGGGAGTTCTCTTAACCTGTGAATTCAGTGGGAAACCTGCCAAGTGTGAAATGTCCTACCCAGTATCAAAGCAAGGTTTTCTCTCTCCCTGTGGATGTGTATGGGCATGGTATGGTGGAGCAGTTGCAGAGGAGAAGTGGGATGACATTGGGGATGGCAGAGGTGGCCCTGGAGCATGAAGCACCCTGTGATGAGGCTTTGCTTTCCCAGGCATCCTGCCTGATCCTGGTGTAGCCTTTCTCAGTGAAGAGCGCACTGAAATCTCCCCCAGACTGCATTGTGCGGGAGCCTTGATGCCCTGTGTCAGTGATGGTGTCTGCCTTGCATGCAGCCTGCAGGGTTTAAAATATCTGTGTGAAAAGCTGTTCCAAACAAGAGCCACTTGCCTGTTGGTAGGAGGCAGACACCTTGGATGCATACCAACAGAGGGTTCCGAGGCAGAGACTGCATTCATGTATGAGGTCAGTAATGAGATACTTGTGTGCATCTGTCAAGATAGGATTCCAAGACAGAGGAAATCCAAATGTACCTTTTGCAGGGGTAAAGAATGGAGACCCAATTCAGCTCCTAGCTCCACCTGTATTAATACAGACAACTCTTCGGCAGTTGTCAGAGTTAATCCTACCTGTGCTAGTGGAAATGGGCAGAATTTGGCCTTGCCAAACATGGAAGAACATGAAGAATCATTGATCTGGAGCCAATTAGGAACCCAGTGTTACTAGGCTGGTAGGCAGTAAGTGATGTCTTTCCCAGACACCACAATAATACAGATTTAAGTCCAAAAGCTGAAGATCTGCTTTTTCTTTCCTGTCTTTTGCAAAGAACTCAATCATGTACATTAATTATTTTGGATGGCTTGGTCTTTTAAGGGTTCCCTTTCAGGGACTGCTTCATTGTGTCAGGAGCTGTACAACCACTGAACAAAAAGCCACTGTCTGCCCAGAGTTATTCATGTATTTTATTTCAGTATTTTATTACTGATATTTTAGCTACCAAGACATGCCTTGAAATATTTGAGATACTGTGAAGAAATTTCATGGCACTAATTTTTAATATGGTCATTTTTAATGAAATAGAGGATCAAGATTCTGTGTTTATGTATTTGTTGAGATATATATGAGATATATTCTCTACTGTACAACTATTACTGTCTGGTATAATTCCTGACTTAAATGTACAAACACATTTTACTCTTGAAAACTTAAATCCTGAAGTGGGGTTTTGCTCCAGGGATCATTTTTCCATTTAATAATAATACTCAATAATGTTTAAGTATCTTTGGAGAATTACCAAAATCTAAGTATGAGCCCAGATACTGTCAAGCGATATAGTTTCACAAAGAAAGTCTAAAACTTTCCTGAAGCCCTCTGATTTCAGTGGGTTGACAGGAATATAAACAAGAAGGAAATTTCCCCCTTTGCTGGCATCTGATTTCTGAATCAGATTAATGGTGACAACAGCTTTTTCCAGTGCATAATCAGATTTGTTGAAATTTCCCTACTAGGTTCATAAAACTGTTCTGTGAAACAGAAACAATTAAGTGGTGTTTTCTTTGCTCTAAGTTCAAATTTGCCTGAACTTTCAACTGGACCCTGGTATCCTATTACGGTCTGTCTTTGATAATGATCATGTTTCAATTTGATTACTTTCTCTTCTAATTCCAGTCACTGACCATTCATTTTATTTTTTATAATAAGAATAGATTAATTGTCCATCCAAGGCTGCTTGAGGAGCTCCTAGAACACCGCAAGTGAAATACCCTCATTTTTCTATATTTTCATTAACTCGTCAACTTTATTGTTTGTCTGTAATATAAACAGTAAAATGCCATAATGCAGTCCTGTGCAGTATTTCTCAGTAGTTATTGAAACAGTCTCCTATGTTTCAGCACGGATAATAAGGAGGGAATATGAGATGCAGAGCTCTGGCCAAGTGCTGTACTGAGCAAAGCTGTTGAGGAGCTGGCTTGGGAGTGTATAATTGCCTTGGACAGTCGGCCACAAGAAAGCAAAAAACAAAGCATAAATATGTGATGTAACCTGTACAAGGCACAGCATTTCTGGGACTGAAGCCCCTCCAGTTTGTAGCCTTCTACTTTCCTCTGTCCCCATCTTCTTCCCTCATCTTAACTATATCTCTCATGGGCTAGTGATTTCCTTAAGGCTTACTCGCAGACTAGATCTGTGAAAAGCTGGTGCTGTTTATTATCTGTCAGGATACAGTCACATCTGGCCATCCTAAGATACAGTAATATCATGAAATAAAGAGGGGCACCAAAAGTTTGAGGAGGAAAAGCAAAAAAAGCTGCCATGTCTGAGCAAAGAAAAAGAATTTGTTGGTGATGGGTAGGATGAAGGGAGAAGGGACAGCAAGTGAGAGAAAGATGTTAATATGAAAAGCTTGCTGACATAAATGTAGCACACAGAAGCCTATCAGGTTCCCATATTCATGTCATTTTCCATGAGTGGTCAAAGGATATCATAGAAATATAGAATGGTTTGGGTTGGAAGGGACCTTAAATATCATCCAGTTCCAAGCCCTCTGCCATGGGCAGGGACACTTTCCACTAGACCAGGTTGTTCAAAGCCCTACTCAACCCAGCCTTGAGCACTTCCAGGGATGGGGCAGCCACAACTTCTCTGGGCAACCTGTGCCCGTGTTTCACTGGATGTAGAGGTGCTTAAGAATTAGATCCCTAGCCAGAAGGCTGTGCATCTCTAATAGCCAGTTAGCTGCAGCACCGAGACAACTGGATCAAGCCCAAGCAAAAAACACATGTAATATTCTCAATTTTATTTTCATTTCTAAACACCTACTTCTATGCACTTTGCAATTCCCTGGCGTGTTTCAGGGAACAGATTCCCTAATTGCCATTGGAAAAGATACATCATTTTGTATCTTCCGGTCTTGTGGAAATACAGGGCTTACATTATTTTCTCTTGAACTTGGTCTATTTGATTCCTAAACCCATGATTCTGTACTTCGACACTGTAAAAGACTGACTGCGAACCACTTTTGAAGTAAAGAATGTAAAAAACACCAAACATGAAAAAAAAAGGTAGAAAAGGAGCTAATAGAGGTTAGGTTATTCTTCTGTGGCTTTGCTGGAGCCAATATGAAGGGAGTATGTCTCCAGACAGAACACTGCTCCTTTCACCCCTCTCCATAGTACTTGCTTAGTATATTTTAAGAGAAAAATATGATCAATGTGTCTAAAGGGTGGTTTGTCTGACCTCAATGTTACACAAAGCTTTATGAAGGAAAAGAACTTCCTTTTGAAGGAAAGAATGCAATACAGCTTTACCAAAGGTATATTGTATCAGATGAATTTGATGATTTTATTTGATAAGATAATTGATTTTCTTGACAAAAACTGTGCAGTAGATCTAATCTCTCTGGACTTCTACAAGGTATTTGACATAGTGAAAAGATTAATCAAACTGGACAAACAGGGATTAATGGAATTGTGCGGGAAATGTCTGGAGAGCTAGGGAGAGTATATAATGTGTTTGGGGTGCAGCGTCTGCCCCTGGACTCTTTTTAGTGTTGGAGGGGGAAGTTGATTGCATTTATAATTCTAATGTTTCTGGCACAAAATGAGACATGTTAACATTTGTGGCTAAAATGAAATTAGGGTGGGTAGGCACAGGAGTGGAGGTCCAGAAAACTGTATTAAAAAGATGGGATAGTCTCAAAAGCTGCAGCAGGGCAGATGGAAGTATGAAGAGGGATGCAATGGCACAAAGGGAAAGTGTGAACACTGGGAAAATCATGCCATACATTATTTCTGTGAAATAGGAATTGTTTTTTAGAAATTATAGAGTAGAAGAAAATTCAGTTAGCTTTTCTGAGGTGTACAGAGGGACCCCGGAGAAGAAATTTGTAAACCTATGGTTCACCAGAACACCACTGATGAGATCCTACCTGGAGTAGGAGATAGTCAGTCCTGACACACAAATTCAGAAAAAGGTCTGTCAAAATAGGAACAGCTGCAGAGAAATGTAGCAGATGCAGCCTTTATTTGGCTTTGAGAGATGCGATTGTCTATAAATGCAGGGGGGAGAAGGGTTAACAGTGGAGAGTGAGAAGAGCTATTTCAACTCAAGAGCAGCATTGGCACAGGAGCAAATAGGTAAAAATGGGTCACGATTAAACTTAGGCTGGAAATTCTGAGGTTTCCAGACGTAAGAAGAATGAGGCACTAAATGGGTCTTCTTGGAAGAGAGACGGAAGTAAAAACAAACTGGTTTTAAGACACAGCTTTACAGCGGGATAAAAGGGATCTTATGAAATGGTGGCCTGTGATTGCAGAGGACTGGGTTCAATGACACAGAACCTCCTCCAGTCCTCTGTTTTTCTGCTCTTGTCAGGAGATTGCTAGTGTCACAGAGATGCTGAGAAATCCTACCTCCTGCAAGAGCGTGTCTGAAGATGGCTCTGAGAAGAGACTTCACACCAGCCAGGAGTATAGAAAACACCTACTGAAGGCCAGCTCTATGAGTCCATGTGTGCACATTTGTGGGTGTCAGCTTCTTTATGACTTCTGGATGAAAGGATCAGCTTGCTCTGGGATGGGCACTTCAGCCAGGCAACACTGAGGTGGGCATGCACAGTAGTGCAGCTGCTCTCTTGTCCCTGCCCCACAAAAAAGAAAGTCAGTCTCTTGCAACTGAAGAAGTTGTGAGCCTGTGACTGAAACTTTTATCTAAATCCTAAAAATAGAACTGGTTTGATCCTCAGCTCTCAGGAAGCAGCAGCAGCAGCAGGCAAGCATCAGCTCAGCATCTACAGTTCTTTTCCTCTTTTTCCTTCTCAGTCTCTCTTGCTAAGTGACCTTCGGTGGCCTCTGCCACCTTCTTCTGGAAAGCAGCAGTGAACAGAGCAGAGGGCTGTGGCATACACAAGGAAAGCATGCAGTGCTGCAGACAGGGCTGCTGCTCTGCTGCAGTACTGCTCACAGGCCAGTGCTCTCAGGATTTGCAGTTGCAGTCTCATCAGAGAGTTAGTGATTTTACCCCAGTCCGACTGCACCAAAAAGTTCTGGCCTTCTACTACTTGCACCACCAAGACATAGAGATGCAGTTGGTAGCTCAGGGCTATGCTCATGCACTACATGTATTGAGGCTGGCTTCTGCTTTGATGGGGCTTGCTCACATCTGCTGGAAAAAGCCGTAGCGCTGTGCACAGTGATGTTTCTCAGTAGGTAGTTGGACTAGAGCATAATGCTACAATATTTACAGAGCAGAGTGAAATGTTCTCCTTCTACTAGCATAAAGTATGTGTCTCCTTAGCTCGCGTAAGGAAGGCTAGCTGAGAAACAGCATGGCTGAGATGTCATGTTACCCATGAAAGGACCTCTTGAAACACTTTCTTAGGAGTGACTGAATCTGCAAAGTAGCCAAAGAGTTGTTCCTATCTGAGCAACCATTTCCACAACTCATCCCGCAACTGATCCTGCCTTCTGTACATGAAGGTACTTGCAAAGTCAGTAAATTTACTATCATAATCAAGACAGGAAGAAAAGGGGACTCTCTGTTCCTGCAAGTATCTGTACCTTTTCTTTTAAAAATTTCAGACCATGAAGAGTGTACTGCATTGTATCTGTGTGATATTGTCTGAAATGAAATACAATTTGGTGAGTGTCCAGAAACTATATGCATTTGAGAAGTACCTGGTACTTCAGGATTGAGGAGAGCATGTTTGATTTTGAGAAGCTTTTAGTGTCATAGGGTTAGAGATGGCAAAATAAGCCTAGGTCTACAGTCAGTGCAGAGGAGACAGTTTCCCGCAGGAAAAGGGCTCAGATCACACCTCACTTCCTTTAGGTGCTCTGTGACACCTAGTACAGCTTCTTAGGCAGAGAGATCTTCACTGTAGTCCTTTGTAACTTGCTCATTAAGAAAAATATTATGGATTTTGTGAATACCATTTGGAATTACTCTGGTGCTGAAAGATTCATCACCACCTTTTTTCTGAGCAAGATGTGTGAATGTTGATTCTGATACTTTTTCCCAGCTTAATCCCAAGGAGAATGCAACTAAGAGAGACAGGCAGTCATAATCTCTGTAGTTGCTGAATGAGCTGTTGACTTCTTGGGCAAGACTTTATTTCATTGTGTTTTAGTTTCCTCATTTGTAAAGCAAATATTTTTTCTACTGCTGAAGGCAATTGTAAAGCCAGGCAGTGTCCATGGAGTGCTCTCAGATGCTCAGCTCCACTGAAGGGGATACAGTGCCGCTACTCAAACCCAAGGTCATGCTGACTTTGGTTGCTGGACATGACTAAGCCACTGCTTTTGTTGCTGTTAAAATAGATACACTGAAAGCAGTTCCCTCACTTTTGCCATTTCGGCAGATTCCCTTTTGCTCTGAGAGCTTGCTTCAAGTCAAATGGTCAAATTGTAAAAGGTTTCCATCCATCCAGTAGATGCCTCAGATTGAGATAAGGCCAGCAAAGATGACACCATAGCAGGCATAATCTGCCCAATTCAGCTATTACAGAAGACTTTGTTCAGTCACCTTATCTGAGTACTAAATAGCTGAGAAGTAATGCCGCCTAATATTCTCTGATCTCTTCCCTCTTTGCACATGGTAGGCTATTCAGTTTCTGAAACACTCTCCTCATGTTCATGGCATTTGGCCTGCAGCAGTGAGGGTGAGTCCAGCCCCAGGATGTCTAAAACGTTTTCTTCTAATAGATGGCTCACCATAAGCTGGAAATGCGTCACACACCAGCCAGTTATTTCCACATCATAAACTCCTAATGCTTCTTTAGAACTGATGGGGTTTTGTATTTGCTAAGACCTGGAAATACGCCAAATATTCTTCCATGCAGCAGAACATTTATTCTAGCAATTGTTGAGTTAATCGTTGGGTATTTCTGGTGCTTGAAAGCCCCTGCATTTGCTGCTGAATATTAGCTTAAAGCACCAAGCCCCTCTGTGGGAGCACCCTGTATGTTAGGGACAGGAAACACTTGTGCTGAGATATGACCTCTCACCCCGACTATGCGTTTGCATTGCAGGCATTCCCAGGACTTCAGGAAATTCCTGGGGGCTGGGACCTGTCCTCGTATTCAGGTTCTGACTCACAATGTACTCCTAAACATTTTGCTTTAAGTTCTGCATGCCATCAATCCCATTCCCCCACTTCTTTTCCTTTCTGCCTCTCCACCCACCTTCTTCACTAAAATCCCAGGACACCAGTCTGGCTGGGAAGTTCAGATTATCAGTGTTTGCTGGTTGGAGTGGTGTTTGGGAGGACAGTGAGAAGGCAAATTTTCACTGTTGGCTTTTTTCTGCGCTTAAATCTCTGGTGATCCTGTTGGAATGCAACTGAGTGTCAGTCCCAGCAACCAAAAGCCAATTCCACTTCATTAATCACATTGCTAGCTGGTTTCTAATGCTTTTATCAACATACTTTGTATGTCTGCAAACTGCCCCATCTTTGAAGTGCTCTGCCTGGTCACCGCTCCCTTTCATTTGTTCCTTTTGTGGCCAGGCTCTGGTAACAGCAGTTTCTTCTTTTCCCCCCTGACTCCAAGTCTGATGTTCCCCAGCTGCTCAACACCAGTTAAGCTTGTGCCAACATGTCAGTGATAAACTCTTTTTTATTTTAACGTTAATGAAATTGAGTTTACACAAAGATGAGAATGTATTCTGCAACTTCATACTTTTTTTCTCCAGATGGGAACCTAAGAGTTAATTAAATCCACAAACCTACATGCATATGCACGCGGATGCCACGCATGTATGCATACATGCATGTATGGATTGTTTTCTCCTTGTCCTTTCTAAGAGCTTTGACCTTGTACCAACTCTTCTCCTGTAGCTAAAGGAACTGCTCCTTCCAGAGCTCTGCAGAACTGCTCTCCACTAACAAAAGCTTCTCCTCCTCGGTGCAAGGCACAGACTATCTGTGAGCCACTGGTCTTGAATCCTGGCTTGCCAGGCTGACAACAGACCTCACCACATGCAAATGTCCGCTACTGCAGGGACTACATTTCAAAGGACAGCAATAATAGTAATGGTTTTCACTTCTGTCATGCTTATCATCACAGGATAGCAAAGCATTTGATCGTTGTCATTGTGCTGGCATCCTCTACCCTAGAAGCAAAAAAATTCCTAACTTGAGTGCAACCTTCAACAGAGCTGCCTTCTAAGACCATGGCCTGCTCGCATTGAGCCAGCTGTAGAACTAGAGGTCTAGACATAATCAGCCACACAGTCAGGATGTCATGCAAAGAAGGAAGAATGGGCAAGGCAGTTAGAGCAATGAGATCCTGCTTTTACTGAATCCAGACTGTGCGAACTAACCCCATTCAGCCCAAGTATTTTCAAATCACAGTAAACTGTCACAAATCATAGTAAACATAAATGCCTTTAAGATCATCTCTGCATTATCAGCTGATCTCCTGAAGTATAATCTTAAAGCCATCCCTACATACACAATTGTGTAGAGGTGGAAACAATCTCACATTTCAAGATGTATGAAACCTCTAAACATTTCATGATGCCTAGAGAATAGTTTAGATAGTGCAGTAAGTTTACTATAAGTCAGAATGTACAATTAATACAAAGAGCACAGCTCCTGTCCAAATCTCTATAAGCACAAAACAAAAGCCTTCCTGTTACAAAGACAGAATCACACTATATTGCTTAATTCCACCCCAAAACACTTCAGATCCCTAGTCTCACTAGAGAGCTTTAGAGTTACCAAAAAATCCAATAGACAAAACCATAAAGGCATGGCAGAACCCAGACCATCCAAATTAAAGCCTCTGAGATTCTCTATAAATCCATCACAGAACACAAAAATCATTAATTTATGTCCTAGCTTCACATCCTCCTGACAACTTAGTATCCAAATGCATTATCGGTGGCCATTCCTTTGCAGTTGGTAACAGTCAAAGAAAAATTGTGAGGGAAAGGGTTTGTGGTTACCAAGCATAGACTTGGATGTCATAGGAGCTGTACTTTACCACAGGCTTGCTGTATACACTTGGTCAAGCTGGTTAACCTTTTCATGCCCCATCTCCCTCTCTGACCTGGATAACAACTGCTGATTTGCTTCACAAGGCTTTTGTGAAGCTCCATTTGTCAATGCCTATGATGTATTATTTATTGTCAAAGACATAAACAATCACATCTTGAAGATGCTGAGCACATCACTTGCATTTTGATTTCTGCCAAAACCTCTCTTCCACTTGAAACAAACCCTTTCTTTCTCCTTCACTAGCATGATACTCTTTTATTCAATTATTAAATTTAACAAGCCAACATGCATGTTTGGGGCCATAAAGTCAGCTCCCAGTTACTGACTTTCTGTAACAGGGGAGGCTGAGGGGAAAGCCACAGTATTTGTGATGCAGAGGTGGCTAAAAGCTTTGCTTGTTTTGAGGACTCTTTGCAAGATGCTTGCAATTGCTGGTCCTGTCAGCATCTTCAGCAAATTGTTACTTATGTCTGAAGGACAGCTTTCAGGTTGACAATATACAATATACCCTGCATAGATGCTTTAAGAGTGGCAGGATAAGCATACAAGAAGAAAAAACTGATCAGAGTCCAGATATAGTAAGTACATCTATCTCTGTTAATGCTACACAGGGTAAATGTATCTGAGAAAAGGCACATAAAAAGAAGTACATTTTCAATAAATTTTGATGAAAATACTGTCTTGTTTTTAATATTTTTTTCTTCTGGAAACTCTGGTATATTAGGCACCCTTGTTGCTGTTATAAAACCTGACAACAAACTAGGCAATGGCTAGATTTAACATCCCAACTGACCTTCTCTAACTGACCTTGCACCAAAACAGCACAGTGTGCTGCCAAATTTTCCAATTCTTTTCAGTATCTGAAGTCTCAGGAGGTCTGTTTCCTAAATAATTCTGCATCTGCTGATCTTATCTTGTCGTCCAGAAACAAAACTACCAGGCAGTCAGCGGGGGCATGTAAGCACACTCACAAAAGGGGGAGCTCTGAGTGCAAAGCTCTTCTCTGCAAATGCAAAAGCACTGGGCTTGCCTGCATGAAGGAAGGTCTTGTAAGTTACTGAAAACAACAAGATTTGTTGCTCTGCAACAGTTTTGGCCTCCAAATTCAATTAAGAATTTGACTAAAATCCTAAAATCAAATACTTTTAGTCAAATAAAATAATTTTAGTCAAATACTAAAATTAAGTATTTGACTAAAATCCTGCCACACTCTGAAAGGCTGAAGATAGTCTGAAGGACACAAAGTGTTTCTAAAAATGGCATGGTTTCAGTTTAGGGAGAGCTCAACACTTAAATGGGGGAAAGTTAGAAAAGTATCTTTTGACTCTCCAGAAGAGTTTTAAGTTATGCCACTTCTCATGCAAGCCAAAATTGGTCTTAGCACAAAATAGCACTAACTTTTCAATCATCAATGGCACAATCAAGTAAAATACATAATCTATTGCAGCGAACAGTGTTTGTAAACACCTGCAATTAAAGTAGAGTAAGATTCAATTATAATGGTGTACATGTACTTAATAATACAGATTATGCAGTTCTTACTCAGGTCTATTCAATTCAGGCTGTACCTTGTTCAGAAGGAAATCATATTGGAAGGCGCTCTAATGAAGAGGAAATTTTAATGAGAAGGCAAGGTTGAAAAAATATTTCTCAAAGCAACAGAAATGAAAGTGTCTGGAGGAAGAATACAGATGACAGTAATACGAAGTCATTTGACTGCATCCTTAGCTTTACGCAAAGATTAAAAATTCGTACTTGGCAACTGCAGGGGCTGGGTAGGCAGAATTCGCCCCACTGGTTGTAACTATTTGGAGGGCAGCTCTGTGATCTCTCTCCAGATAAACTCTCTACAAGTTTTGCTCATTTTAGGAGTTTCCCATGGTAAAAATGAAAGAAGTTAGCTCTCAGTGCCACAAGAGTAGCTTTTTCCAGGCTGCTACTTTTTGGGTGAGGACAAACAGCATTCCCAAAGATGCTGAATTTAATTTATTTCCCCTTTTTTCCTCTGATAGTATAAGCTTATATCCAAGATAGATACTGTGCACTCTCTGGACTTTCCCTCTGTTTAATCACTCATGGAAGCTGATTTACTTCACATGAATTGCTTTAATTAATTGTCACTACGATTGGGGGTGGACCAAACTACATTTTCCATTGCACAGAAAATTACTAGTAAACAGAACCTGGGTGATACTGAACACATAAAAACTGATCTCAGCTAAAAACATGCAGACCTTGTATAATTCTGGAAATAGATAGCTCACAAAGTACTTTACAAAAACCAGTTATAATGGGTACACATGTATAACAATGCAAACTGTGTTACGCTGATTAGTACAAGGCTCTGACTTGACTTAATATTTGAGAGGTGAAAGTGAAAGCAATACAGGGTATGAAGTAAAAAAAATAAATGAGAAAAACAAGATGCTGTTTTGCATTGGCTACACAACCCTTGGGCAGCTGAAATCCTGAAGCATAGCTTGTATTGGCTTGGACAAGGCATTAAGGATATCTGCGCTGAGTTTGTTGCTGTTGGCACAGAGCAGCCACACTTAAGAACATAAAGGTGCACTTCTGTAGAGTGGTAACAAGTGGCTGCAAGTGTAAGAGATTAAATTGAAAGTTTTTCATAGAGGGGGTTGTCTCTCTGTATCCCACAGTAACATCAGGCACAAAATCTCTCAGATAATCAAGGAGAAAAATGCCCAGAGACCAGATTCCAACGTCTTTCTTCTGAACAAATGATCACTAGAGGAAATTTGAATTTATATGAAGGAAATTATACCGTCACCACACCTCACAGTGAACAATAGTCTCGTACACATTCAAACATTAATTGCTGTCATGTAACCCCCCACTGAGGGATCTGTGCCATTCCCACAGAAAACGTTTTAAAAAGCAAGGTGATCTTCTGGCTCTCTGAGGGGACCGGGCCATCATCCCCCATTGCACATCATCTGGCTTTTTTTCGCTCTAACTTCAAGTGTTGCAACCGATGAGGCTTCCCCTGTTGGGATTTTTTGTCTGGATATTTAGTCTACATTTCCCTTTCTCACTTCTGACTCCTCATGCTTTCTTTTACACCCCACTGTGCTGCTTAATTCTTTCCTGTCTTTGGTGCTTATACCTTTCAGCACTAGATTGTAATGTCTCTCTGTAGCCATTTTTCTAAGTAACAGTATATTACAAATTCAGTTCTTCCAGTACTGATTTAGCTCCTTTAATCTTTCTTTTTAAATGAATCTCTCCTTCCCCTTGATAATCTTTGTTGCTCTTCTCTGAACTCACTACATTTTTTCAATATCTTCTCACTAATGAGTTTCCCAGAACTGAACACAGCGTTCCAGGTGCAGGAACAACAGAGCTGCACAAAAGTGGAGTGAACTTGTGCTGCCCCAAACTGCAATGCCCTCTTGCTGCCATATCTCATTTCTAACTTATACCCACAAGTTTTGAGGGAGAAGATGGGATTCCACATACTTTTATGTTTCGGATATTTAGCATGCAGATTCTAAAATGCCAAGTTGGATTTTTAAAAATGAAATTTTGGGAGTGTACATCTGTGCTGGAGACTACAGTCTGAACTTTGAGCACCATCAGCCATGTGAAAGTCAAAACCCCACCTTATGTCACTAACTTAGAAAATATCCAAATTCTACAAACAGGTGTGTTTATCAAACCTCCTATTTAGGAATGATATTGGTGTAGAAGTGGATTTTCATGAGTCTTCAGCTAGCAAGATTTACACCTGCAGAAGCAGATGTAGAAAATTATGAACCAAAATTTTCTGTCCTTCCACCACTGAAAATCATTTGCTCTGTTTTTTCCTGTGAACAGGAAAATTGGTCAAATTCTCCTGTTCTGTAACTAGCCCTGACTTCATTTTAAAATGGCCTGACCCAGATGCTTCTCTCTCTTGGTTCTGTTGAATCTTTTGTGGAGGATGTTAGTTCCTCCTAATTTAATCTCCTCTGCATATTTTATTAAAGTGTTGCTTATTCTTCCATTTCTACATGAAGAGTGAAGATATTAAATATAATTTATTTATGAGTGAGCTTTGTGGTTCTTCTATAGTCTTTTTGTAGAATCATAGAATAGTTAGGATTGGAAAGGACCGTTAGATCATCTAGTTCCAACCCCCCTTCCATGGGCAGGGACACTTCACACTAAACCATGTCACCCAAAACTCCATCCAAACTGGCCTTGAACAGTGCCAGGGATGGAACATTCACAGCTCCATGTTTGCCACTCACTGTTAATCTCTCTTTATAGCCTTGCAGCCTGTTTTCAATCAGGAAGACAGCATTCATCTCCAAGCTGGTTTAAATTAATTTTTCTAGAAAGACTTCATGAAGCACAGTATCAAATGCACTACTCAGATGCAAATACATTACAGCTCCAGCATTCCCTTCATCCATTAATTTTCTGTTCCTATCAAAAAAGCAATCAGGTTTGTCTTGTGAGATTTATTCTTGCTAGACCGACATTGCCTGAGGCTTCGTGCTGCCAGGGCCAGCTCTCAGGAGAGAAAAACACCCATGACCAGAATTTCCCCCAAGGTATCTGGGTGTATTCACGCCTCTAAAAATGAGGCTTTGGGGGACACTGTTATGTTAACCCTACACTATGGGATTAGCTAATTGGCAGTTCTGTCTTTATTGTGTCAGTGGAAGCTCAGGCAGGTTTTCTGCCCAAAATGGTTGGGATCCCAAACAATGACCTGCAGTGCCACTTCCCTTGAGACCCGCAGCCAGGGGTTGTGGTCCCTGCACTTCCTAAAAAAACCTGCTCTTATGTTGTGCAAGGTCACCCAAAATACCTCAGAAAGCTGTGCACTGTCATGCCTTGCTCAGCATCATCTGCAAAGGATCCTACTCCCTGCCAGGCATCACTCCCAGGGAGCTTTCTACGGTAGAATGGCCAGGATGAGGACCTCCTGTGTGGAGTCTTATAACAGATTTAGCAACAAGCTGCCAGGCAGCAGTGGCCATTGCCAGGAGGGACTGCAGACACCCAGGGGCCATTCAGGGACCTTTTGATGGTCCCTGTTGTGCCACTTGCCTTCATATTCCTCACCTTCACTGCATTCCAAAGTAACACAGATTTCTTTAGTCTAGAAAGGGTAAAATGCAGATTTTTAGAAAGCAGTGTTTTGGAATCATTTATTTCTCCATTTAAGTCTCTGTACAGAGTTTTCTTTAGTCAATTCTTAATATTCTGGTCACAAATCGGGAGAAATTATCACATGCAGTATGTCATTTTTATCACTTCCCTCAATAATCTGGCTCATCTGTATCAACTGATTTATGTGTAGGCTCATTTTCCCTCAAGTATTTTCTCACATGTTACTAAGAAAAGATGCTTTATTAGCTTTTCATCCTTTCTGAATTGTTCACATTTCTTTTGTCTCATTAAAGACAGTCTAGCCATCACTAGTTTCATACCCAGCCTAATTTACTAATTAATGGACATACTTCCTCAGATTTTTGCTTGTCTTCCTCCAACACCCTTGTAAATGTCTTGCACATTCCCTTTAAATACTTTGGCAGCATTAACTCACTATTTTTTTTTTTTTCCCCCTGAGATCCTTATCCATTGCCTGCTGAGCTTTAAATAAATCTGTGTTCTTGCTTGATTTCCTTCCCACCACTTCCTATTTCAGTACAGGATTTTAACCTCGTACCTTTGAGTTGTCCTTTGTGAAGTGCCTGCAACTGTAGCAGGTAACAAACTTTTCATGCACACCTATTAGTTGCACAGATTTCTGCATACCTGACTGCCATAGAGTTTGGAGGTGTCAAATCTGGGAATGGCCCCTTGTGAATTGTGGATGCAGGGTCTGAGTCAGGACAGGGGCCACTTTCATGGGGTCCTGAGCTGAATGCCCTCCAGTGACAGGGCAAGATTGAAAGTGGGCTCCCACCCCAAAACACCAGCCATTAATCCTACAAAGCAAGCAGAAGCCCCAACAAGTTTAACAAGGTCCTTCAAAGGATCTTAGACATTCACCCAGTGTGTGATCAGAAAAAGCAATAAACATCTTTCTGTCAGTAATCAATTCCTTAATTAATTAGTTAATGTTTGTATAGCACTTTGAAGGTTTTAAGTGCTCTAGAAGTGACACACATGATTTTTGGCATTTAGGGGTCCTTTCAGTCTCTGCTGCCAGCACCTAGTTCTCAGCATTAATGAGTTATGTGCTACTGCTTAGGGGTAGATGTGTTTAGCAGAGAGGGTTAGTTGTTGCATTTCCCCACACTCTTGAAAAAAAAAAAAGGAAAGAATTTGCTGTTTGCTGGGAAAAGGAATATGTGGCTTTACTCTCCCTCAGGGCAGCAGAAAGCCTCCTACTCGGCCCCTGGTCCAGATGAAAAGCTATTGTCCTGGGGATGAGGAACAGAGCTAAGCTAGTCTGACCCCCTCCAAGGCTGTTCCTAACAAGTTCCAGCTGCAAATGCTTCTCTCACTCAGTTGTGGCTAGTGGGGGACCAAGAGTAAAAAGGCAAATTCTTCTCTTTTAGGCCAGGTAAACTATTACATTTTTTGCTGTCTAAAGTGATAATTTTGAAAATTGAAGATTCTTTTTTTTTAAGAGTCACTAAGATTTCAGCAGGGACACAGTTGAAGTGATTCTCAAGGCATACTGGAGCATGAAAACCTTTATCAACATATTAAGTATCCTCTTGATGAGATTTATCTAAAGCAAATGGAAGTGTTGGCATTGTTTATGTTGTTCTTACAAACTTTCTTAAAGTTCCTAACTACTTCATTATTCTGGGAGCCTAATGCAAGGCAGCAGGTACTACAGTTCTCCTGCGGAGTCTATTTTCAGTATTAATTATCTTGCTGCGCATTAAGTAGTTCTTGTTTTTGCGTTAAAAGGTTTATGAAGATTAGATGATTAAAACGATAAAAACTAATTTTCTCAAGCATAGCCACTCTGCAGAAGTCAACTGGAAAGAGAAAAATATGTGCACTTAGTTGTCTTGGAAAAATTGCGCTGTAGCTCATACTGGGGGGAAGGGAACAGTGGAAAAGGATGCTTTATCACAAATGCTGCTGTCCTGCTGGCTGCGCACTTGTGCTTGTGTTGATGTGTCGGCAGCTCATTTTCATTCCCAATAAAGCAGATTTTTGTCTGAAAAATTAATTTCAATACATGATGGGAATGGCTATCACTTGCAAACATACCACATCTGCTGCAAAGCTAAGCTCTGTGAGGCAGCAGAGTATATTTTGACTGCTCTTTGAAGAGGAGAAGGGCTCATGAAATATCTCTGTGGCTGGGTCTGGTTTCATGACATTAAGCTAGGCTGCATTACAAGTGCCTCTTACAGGAGCAGCTGTTACTGAAGCATGATCTTAGGGTTAACGGAATCTCTTTTATAAATGCTATTACTGTGCCCTTGTTTCCTTGCTGGGAAATGATGAGGAAACTCTGAAGGAGGAGTCACAGCCTTACCTTCTGTGAGACATTTTTATTAGTCTGCTAATGCCAACAGATACCTGGTTTCACTCCTTTGCTCTTTACCTGCATAGGGATTCTGCAGAGCTGCTATGACTTATTGCAATATATTTCTAAATTTGGGGCTGTTGGACCTCTGCAGATTTGTTGGTTTTAATTTTGGCCTAATAGTGAACTCTGAAGTGGGGGCCAACTGGTTAAGAATGATACATCTATCCCTTTCTCTTTGAAACCAGTGGACTTGAACTATGATCTGAGCAGCACAGCACTAGAGGTGGATGCAGCTATCAGAGTTCTACCCTGCAAGGCTGGCACCCTCAAGAGCCCACACTGCATGCCCTATCACCATGGTCATGTCCAACACGCTGCCCACTCTCAGCAGGACGCATGTTGGGCACGAGCGGGCAAAGTGACCCTGAGCAAACCAGCAACAATGCTGTCCCCACAGATAGTGCCTCAGACAGTTTCCTGTGATTCTGTCATAGAGTATCTTTTACCTTTCCCTGTCTTATAAATATGGTCACTTTTAAGCAGCATAAAATGTTTTTCTATAACAAAGTTTCCTGCCTGTCAGAAAGAGGAATCTCCACGGAATTTGCAAATGCTAAAGCCATACGAATTAATATCACTCTTTGTCATCAGCAGAAGTCACCCCCGCTGCACATGTAAGGATGAAACCAAAAGAGTAGAAGGTGTTCTGTGAGATACAGTGTAATTCAAGAAGCTGAAGACAAGCAGGAGAACTGCTCTGATTATTTTGCATGTTGGATGTATCCATTTTATATGATCCTGTGGTGGTTTCCATATTTTGGGACAACTTTTTCCAATCACTCTAAATATATTTATTTTTTTCTATGAGACTGTGGTCATTAGTGTTATGAACTGTTATTTGTTGTTTTGGTGCAGCCTTTTCAGTGTCCTACAATTTATTATGGGTATTAGACCTGCCAATGTTTATCCATTTTATACCTTAATTACTCCAGATGCGTACAATGGTATCATCACCGTTGTCTTGTTTCATTATAATTTCCATTTGTTTAGTATTATTGCTAAGAAATAATTTACTGGAAAACATGCTGAAACATACTCAGCCCCTATGTTACACGTTTGAATCTTGGGCATTTGACAGAAAATGTCTGTCTGACTCAGAGGTGGCATAGTGTTCGTTTTAGGCCAGTGTTAGTAGACTGGGCCAACAAGCATACCCAATGCTACATTATGAACAGCCTCTGAGAGACTGAGATGTCTGTAGTGGATACTTCTGTCTCCTGCATGTCCACAATGAAGGTTCCTCCCTGTGTGAAATATAATCTTTGTCCTCAGAAAATTAGGAGTTTGTCCTGTTAATATTTAACCTGCTTAGTAAGGTTCCATGAGATATTGCCCTAGAGGGCAGTGGGGCATAAGTCTCTTGGTTGATATTCAAGGATCACCTGCTGCATGCTCAGGAACGATACATCCCTACTAGAAGGAAGTGCAGCAGGAGGACCAGGAGATCTCCTTGGATTGATAAGGAGCTGCTGAGGAAAATTTGAAGGAAAAAAGAGGCTTATAAAAGGTGGAAGAAAGGACAGGAGGCCTGGGAAGAATACAGGAATGCTGTCTGGGAAGCTAGGGACCAGGTTAGGAAAGCTGAAGCCCACTTAGAATTAAACTTGGGTAGGGATGTTAAGGACAACAGGAAGGGATTCTATAGGTACATTGCAAATAAATGACAGGCGAGGGACAACGTGGGCCCTCTCCAGAAGCTATTGTGAGAACTGGCTACCCTGGATTTGGAGAAGGATGAGGTTCTTAATGACTTCTTTGCCTCAGTCTTCACTGGCAAATGC
>JANRGW010054423.1:0-31978 GCA_024733675.1 Psilopsiagon aymara | reverse complement strand
CTCCTCTCTCTCAAATCAGTGGGGAAGCTGTGGGATGTCACCCCAGACACCAGTACAGCAATGGAATTTCATTTCACACAAATAGGCAATAACCATCCAGCCTGGTTCAACCATACCTGTAAAACCTTGATGCAAGGGGTCCAGGCAACTTTGAAGTTATTTAGAGCCCTGTGGGAACAGCACTTTTTTGTAGGCCATTTCTGACAAAAAAAATATATACAACTAAAATTACTCGTGAACAACAACAACATAAAATTAAAAATAAAAAAGCACTTAATTATTTTGTTTTGTTTCTTTTACTCAAAGGTCGTCAAACAACCCCCTTTTTTCCTGTACAATAAGGACTTCACATACAAATTTTTTTTTTTATTTTTGCAATATTTTATCCTGCCAAATTAAAAAAATATATTATGGCAGCCTGTTTGTTTGTTTTTATTTTTATTTCCAAATTCACTAACAAAAAGGTACATTAAATCCCTTTAAAAGGACAAGCGTACAGTTAAAAAATTACAAGCTTCAGTAAAAATACAGCAAGTGCCTACATCATATGAATCAACCAATATCAATATCCATTCCAGAAGGGGAAGAAAAGGTGGGAAGGGGAGAAAAAAAGAGAAAAATAGGTACAGGTCAGAAACGTGATTTTTTTTTTTTTTTCTGCAAAGCAATAACAATATTAAGCACTTTTTTCTACATACTTTTTCTACAGGGTGTAGCAATCACCTTTTAATCCCCGAATACAAGATTCTATACATTTTTTGAAATAAAAATTCAACACCCAAGGCAGAAAAAAATTTACTAAAACTCAAGACTTTACAGTTACAGTGACAAGAACAAATTTATAGACCCACCATTTAAATTTTACTGCAACATTTTCAAGGAAAAAAGAAGGGTTTTTTTTTTTTTTCTTTCTGGTTTTGTAAAATGCCCAGGCATTCTCCATTGTTACAAATACTGGTCCACTTTTACAGTAATCAAGAAATTTTAATATATATAATATATACTAAAACCCCGTCACCAAAAGAAAACAATATACACATGGCCATTATGGCATTATTTTTTTAATAACCTATTAAGCAAACTTTGAAAAAAAAAAAGATTGCTCAAACACACATACACACAATTTCTTTTTTACCCTTGTATGTATTCAATACTGTAAACGTATTTTAAGACAGAGTGCACTAAATTTAACTTTTAAAAAAAATTAGCCGTTGTTCCTGAATTGTTTTTTCTCATTCAATGATAACAACTTGTAATTTGTGTCATTTGAGTTTTAATTCAGCAGTAACTCATTTCCATTCCATTTCCTAAGCAGCGTTGTCCTGAAAAAAAAAAAAAGGCTGAGAATAATTCAGCTAATGGATGTCCGAAGTTGTGCTGGGTATACATCTTCATTTGATTGGGTCTTATGGCATATTCATGTCCACTATCTTCAACCAGTAATTTTTTATTTTTCTTTTAAGTAAATGTGGCTCTTTTTTTCTAAAGAATGTACTTTTCTTGTTTTACTTTTTTTTTTTAAAGTCTTTCCATTTCACAAAAACGTTTTGCATTTGTCTCAAGAGACTCAAATAGGAAGATCAGTTTTCAAGGCACTCACGTCAAATTGAATGGCAGTAGAAAAACTGTCCAATAAATTATTTTTATTTATTTTTCTTTATAGTGCCAGTATTGTGAATGCCATGCTTAGCAACACTGACACTTAATCTCAGCTGTTCCCTTACAGTTTAACCCACCTTTGGGCCAAATAGAAGAATATGATGTAATTTCTTGTTGAGAAGCCATTTTTCTCTTAACCACAAACAAAAGCTTTAAAGTGCGGGTCAACATAATTAAAATATCGAACCATAATTGTCCACTGTTGGCTAGTATTAGTCATAAAAGGCTTTAAAAAATTTGGAATTTGAAAGTAGAGCAGGTGCATTTTTCTTTAATTTTTTCTGTTGCAGTGCTTTTATTTCAATGCAGTTCTAGTCCTACTTAAGTCAAGGGGAAAACTTCAGTACGAGCTGGATCTTGCCAAGACAGCTAAAGCAACTAGAATTTATTTTTCCCTTCTTTATAATAACATCATTGCACATCATAAAAGATTGTTCTAATATTTCTATTCATAAACCAAATGCTTATGAGTTGAGGCTTTTCATTGCAAAATTCACACTTTCCCATCCTTTAGCAAATAGTTTAACTACAGTAAATATGGACTAACATAGATGTCCTGAACTCAGATTTATGATTTTGTCATTTAAAAACAAAAAGGTGGCATCTGGCTCCTCCAAAGTTTGAAAATATAAGATACTTAGGATACTTTTACTGTCTCAGGAAAGAGTAGCAGGAAGGGAAGATAGTGGGAAGAAACCCCAAAAAGTGACGAAATGGCACTGTTATATTGCCACAGCTTTTAAGAGCAAGAAGAAACCATCTGATAGTAACACACAATTAAGAATGTTTCTGGATTTTGTATGTAGCTGCCTTCTGCATCTATGCCTTATTCACTGCCACAACTTTTGTGATTAAATCCATCTAGAAAAGGCCTCTATCGTCAGCGACATTGTCAGTGCCGCATATTTGATCCAATTCCAAAAGAAAGTGCTAATTTTAAGATTGTTATCCGCTGTACAATTTTGTAATCCCTAATCTTTAAGGTTATTTAAGAAGAGGAAAGGAAGGAAAACAAAAAAGAGGAAAAAGAGTATTTCTGTTCAGATGTTGGCTTCTTCACAAGAAATTACACATGCTTAGCTTAAATTTCAACAAAGCAGCGGCCCACAAATTAGAATTTTAAAAGATATGTTTCTCCTCTACAATGCAAGTAATCTCAGGCTACGACTGGGTAAAATTAAAAAGGGATACCCAACAAAATTTTTAAAGAAATTTAAACAGAATAAAAAAAAGTACCTGCACATGCCAAAAAATTACAAAAACCCAATAAATACAGAAATTATTGCACAGTTAAAAGGCTCCACAATTTTTACTGCCTTAATCAACCCTCGGGTTTAATAGAACTTTGTAGACACAGGTTATATTCAAGTGCCAAAGTCTGGCACCTACCATATTTATGCTAAGTTATGTTTACGGAGGCAAGTTAGGTCATCTTTTCTCAGTTGGCAATAGTTAAACTGTACAAATAAAATGTTACCTAGACCCCTGAAATTTAACCTAGCAGGGAGTGGGGAGGGCCCTTAGCTTCTTTCTGCCTGCTCAATTTTGACGTCATTTGTCAGCAAATGTTCTCCATGCCACTTTTTCATGTGTTTCTCCAGGGTGCTGTAAACACTGAAGGGCATCTGGCAAATGTCGCAGCGGTAGACCTCCTTCCCTATCTGGCCATGCGTTTTCATATGGCGCGTCAGCTTACTGCTCTGGGCACATGCATAGTTGCAGAGCTCGCATTTGTAAGGCCGCTCTCCAGTGTGGCTCCGACGGTGCACTGTCAAATTGCTGCAGTTCTTAAAGACCTTGCCACAGTACTCACATGTATCGCTCCTGCGCCCTTCCTTCGAACTGGGTCGACCGGGGCCGGGACCACTGATGTGGGGGGTGCTGCCTCCGCTTGCTGTGCCGCTGCGCCCTGAGAGCCCCCCATCCAGCATGTCCCCCGGTGGGGTGGAGAAACGCAGGCTCCCATTCTCCGATGAATGTTCAGAGGAGGTTGCAAAGGGGGATTGTCGGGAGTCTGTGAATCCAAGGAATGGATCCTTCATGAAGTGCCGTGATGCTGCATATCCTACCAGCCACTGGGAGTAAACGTTTTCAGAAGGTATTATTGTTGCTGGTGGCAAGTCCAAATCTTTCTCTACCTTTATTCTTTTAGAGGAGTTGTTTAAACTAGGGCTTGTGATAGGCGTTGGCTTGCGGGGGAACAAGTTTGGGAAGGGCTCACCTGGGCCAAAGTTTCTTCCATTGACTGTCCCTTCCTCAGTGCGGTCTAGCTCTCCTACCACTGAGTCTTCATCAGCTGGATCTCTCTGACAGAGGTCTCGAGGACACAAGTCTCGCTGGTCAGAAGACCTTTTCATGAAGCTACTCCTCTTCTGTTTTTCAGCTAGCATGTCATTGTATTGCTGGATGGCACCTAGACTTACATTCTCGATGACTTTTCCCAACACAAGGGATTTCTCATCTGGCAGCGACTTGGAGCCATTTTCTCGGTTACGACTCAGCTCCGAGTCCATACTGAAGCTTGACTCTGGCCGGCTCTCATTTTCAAGCTCCTCTTCCTCTTCCTCCTCCTCTTCTTCTTCTTCATTGTCATGGCCCAGGGAAGGATCACTCTCATTCCTGAAATCTGCCTCACTGGATTTCAGTCCCTCTCCAGTGAGCTCGCTTGTGCCTGGCTCAGGGGAACTAGTGGTGGACAGTCCATCATCTGACCTGCCTGTCATGGAGCCAGCTTTATGCATATGTGTTTTCATGTGGCGTTTTAGCTTGCTGGCCTGGGAGCAAGCATGGTCACAGAGCTGACACTTGTAGGGCTTTTCTCCTGTGTGACTGCGCCGGTGCACAATAAGGTTACTCTGGAACTTGAATGTTTTCCCACAAAATTCACAGGACTTGCTCTTGGCCTGAGGCTGGGGAGGCGTAGTGCTGCTGGGGGGCATGGGAGGCAGTGGTGGGGTACTCAAAAAAGGTGATTTAGGACTTGGCTGAAAAGGATTCAACAGGCGATGCATAGGGTTAGTGCGACTGGGTGAGACTGGTGGAGGGGTGGAACTGTTTCCTGCCAGTTCTCGAAGCCTTCTGGAGAAATCCATCGCTGGGGACTCAATTGCCATGGGGTTTAAACGCATAACTCTGTCAAAGGCACTGGGATGCTGGGCAACTAACCCCATTTCTTCGGCACTAAGGCGATGTGGATCCAGATGATGACGAGGTGGTGGGCTGAACAGCGGAGGCGTGTTTGGGAGCCGACCCTCACCAAAGCCAGGGTGTTCACGCAAGATGGGTCCTGTCATTCGCAAAAGATTGAAAGGGTTGTTGTCTCCAAGGAAATTCATCAGTGGGGACTGTGCAACAGT
Source organism: Psilopsiagon aymara (assembly GCA_024733675.1). Taxonomy (NCBI): domain Eukaryota; kingdom Metazoa; phylum Chordata; class Aves; order Psittaciformes; family Psittacidae; genus Psilopsiagon; species Psilopsiagon aymara. The sequence goes on along the minus strand of JANRGW010054423.1, from coordinate 26,963 downwards.
CTCCGGTCCCAGAGGAGGAGGGATGGTGATGCGTGGAGTGAGGGAACTGTTTGAAGGGCTTGTTTCCAGGTAGATGCGGAATCCATGTGTGTTCTGGGCATGCTGAAGCAAGAACCAAGCGCTATTAAAAGGCTGCTTGCATGTTGTGCAAATATAGCTTGAAGGCTCATCTTTACCTATAAAAGAAAAAGAGAAAGAACGCTCAAAAAATAATGCAGCAGAGAACATTTAAATACAGTTGGCATGCACTTTATTTTGCTAACACATTTCCTCCTTGGCATTTCTGAAAGGACTTAATTGCAATGTACTGACTGATATAAATTGTTGAACAGTACATTTACTCACCACACTTATTCACTTAACATATATGACAAATATCACACGTACACATCGGTGCTATATATGTTTATATCCTCTAACTTGCAAATAAAACCTTCCTTTATGACGCAGAAGGATCCACATCCTTTCACATGTTTATACCACAAAAAGGATTTTGTTTCAAGGGATTTATTACTACAGACAAAAAACAAGGAAAATGCAGTGTGGTAGGTTTTACAAGGCACCTGCAAGGAGCTTCAGTGTCATTCTCACTCTGTCATTTTATATTTTTATATACTTCATGCAGCAGTCCCCTGAGATCTTGCTAAAATTAATTTATACATGCTTCAGTCATGCCAGCACTTCCATTTTTAAAATACTACGTAGGTATTTAGTTGCACAAGTTCTATTCAAGTCAACAGGAGCTTGGAAAACATATCCTTGCATAAACCGCTTTGACATTCTTTTTGCCAAAACACCAAGAAGCCACTCAAATGAAACATCCGGTAATCAAAGCCAACAGCACAGTTGCAGTTAACAGTAACAAACGTCGGGCCATGCTTGAACTGGGTCCCAAGAATTTCTGAGCCTGAGCCTGCCCTCCAATGCAGAAACGCTCACCGGAGCCAAAAACATTGTTCTGTTTGCCTTTCTAGTCTTTTTGAACGACTGCATAAAGGTGGAAAGCATTCCTTTAGCCTTGATTCAGCTTTACATAAAGGACAGGTGTGGACAAGTCCACACTACAGTCATAATTTTGCTAGCTAGAAAATTCCAGTTCTGAGCACAATATAAACTATGTGCTATCTTGAAAAGCACTCTCCCCTCTCTCCTCCTTTTTTTCAGTGCTTCTGCAAGACTCTGATAAACTCTTAAATATGTGTCAACTTGAAAATCATGATCCAGGATTTGTTGTTTTGTTGTTGCTTTTTAAATGAGGGGAGGTTTCCTGAAAAACAACTACCCATTTCAGAATATCTGAAATTAATTTCTTGCTTGTTTGTTTGTTTATGGAAGCACATATTTTGGCTAGTGATGGCCCCACTGCACCTAAAGGCACTAAACTTCCTGAAAGTTCAAAGCCTGCACAAAGCTTCCCATCTGACCCGTATGTGCACAACAACCGAGATGAAGCCCTATCCCAGCCCCTTCGCAGATCCAAAGCTGAACTACATAACCCCTTTCTAGATGGAGAGGACTGCAATTTACAAAAGCCCAATGCTTGAGCTTGAGAATGAGTTTATAAGGTGAACAGGGCTGTATTATCAAAACTACCTTTGTAAAGAGGAATGACTCATAGCAGCCAAAAAAAATGAAGAGAAAAAAAATTAAACTCGAGCACACCAGGCGAAGCAGGATTGCTGCTGACTGAATTCCCCTCTTCTGGCAGTTGCAGGAACGGCTACTGCTAACAAAACCTACAAAACCTTAGACAACGAGGTTAGAGAATTATCTCCCTACCTATCAGCCTGTCAGACTATTTGATCTTATCACCCAATGTACATCCATAAAAGCGTAAAGGAAACAGCATCTATCAGATTGAGACTTATTTACAAAGGTAGGTGATAAATGTGGTGCAGCTCCTCACGCTCCTATTGATTTAGGAGGGCTACTACTGTGGATAGCAGTTTCAGACCCTGATTTCAGAGAAGCTGCCTCTCTACATCCAAGAAAAGACGCACACAACACATCGGGCATTTCTGCCTCTTTGACATGGCCCCTGTGCCCCGACTCTGCACACTGCGTTGTATGGGACAGACCCAGTTGCTTTGATTAATCTCTAACAACTGCTCTTGGAAAAAAAACCACAAGTTTGGGAACTGCACTCAGCTTGGCAAAAGTGCCAGTAACTGCTATTGACATTAATGAAAGCCACACTCAAACACAGAAAGGAACTGATACATTATCCCTTAAAAATCTACTCAGCACTGAGGCAGTTAGGGAGTTTTATGTCAGCTCTGCAGCCAAAGCAACAGTAAATGCTCCCATTATTACTTCAAATATTTAAATTTCTGTTTCTTACAGAAATATGATGAAAATGTCTAGACCTTTTATTTTCTTGCACAGCAACATGTGTAGTATAAAAAGTGACAGAAATCACTGAAGCAGACTAAAATATATAACATACTCTGTCAAAAGCTTTTTTTAACAGTATGTTTTACCTCAGCTCACCCTAGAATAGATTTTAATAAAGCCCCTTCTGAAGTGTGATATAATAGCAAATGAAGTGCAGCATCTTACAAGGTCATATATCTTCAAATTAAAGAGTGCTCTGCACCCTTCACCTTCATTTTATCCACTCTAATTAATCGATTTATTACCCACAGCTGTTCGATTCTTTCATTTTTAAAGTCACAGCATGCATTCTTTCTTCATTCTTTTTTTGGGTGGGGGTTTCTTTAAAAAAATTAAGAGTGAGAGTGTGTATGTGCATGCATTCCCCTTGCTCAGTTCAAGAGCTGACAGGATGAAGAAAGCTGTGTGTTAGACAAAGATGACAACGACAGCAACACGTTTACCTCAGCACATACGTAAGGAGAAAAACTCCTGAGTAGACTAAGGATCAAGGCCAATCTAAAACTGAAATGGCTGATTAAAAAAATTACCCTCAAAATGGCAGCTGGCTGGATGCTTGCTACTACTTGTTACATGGAACTGAGATGTTTTGTTTTGTCCTCCAAAACTTCACCTCTGTGATATTCAAGTGGGGAAAGTAAAGCCCTCTCCTTTTTAGTTTCTTTTGAACAGAGCAAATTAGTGCTATTAGTGATCTAAGATTTACAAGCTAGCAGTCATAAAACAGTCTTCCTTTTTGTTTTGCTTAGCTTTTATGCTCTTTAACTCCTCTTCGAGAGACCCTGACCTGATGGCAAAATTGACTGCAGGCTACCTAGCTACCAATCTCTGACTGCTTCATGAGTGTTCATGTGTGCATGCCTGTGTGTATATACACTTTAACTTTCACAGCCCTCAAAGACTCTCCCCAGACTCCCCATTAAATATATATATATATATATATAAAAAAAAAAAAAAAATGTTCATTTCCATATTATCACTTCATGGTATTTGCCTAGAAGTTGCCCTGAGCAGTGTAGATGCTCACTTTTAAGAACAGAACAATGTCAAAAAGTCTTTGAAGATCCACTCCAAACATTTTTATATTCAAAAACTTGCTAAATATTTTAAACATGCCCAGAAACAGCCACGTATTGCTCAAGAATGATCCTTATATTTAATAATGCAATGCACCTACACTATAAAACTCTTTGTTATAAGGCTACTTTTGATATATGGCTATCTTAATCCCTTGCCACCTGCACTGAAGTCTGGCTAAATAGCCACTTTATGACAACCAGCTATATAGGTTTTGCCACATGCAGTCTTTATCACTTCAGCATGTGCTTGACTTTGAGCATGTGAGTAATCAACATCAGTGAAACTTAAGCACAGGCTGGAGTTCTGTGTTGGATAGTGATGAGATTATTAATGTGCTTAGAGTTAAGCACAAGCCAAGACTTCATTAATACTGTTCAATGAATTGCAGATGGATTCAACCCTATACTCTGTAACTAGGCATGACTTTCAGGGATGATGGCTCAAGTATAACTTTTTATCTTTATATTAGTTGATAGATATGGTATATGTACTGAGATGCAACATCCAGGCCATGAGCCTTGGGCAGTCAATAGTAGCTTCAAGGTTGCCGTAAACCCAAACAAATACTGTCACTGGAGTTCAGGCATGAGACAGGTTTGTAGGCCTGGATCCTACTGAGATACAGCTGCATAGGTTCAGAAATATTGTTTTGTAGGCTAGGAAGGATGATGATATTAAAGAATGAGAGGACTGGGATAAACCTTAAGGGTTGCCCTTGTCTGATTCCTGATCCAAAGGACATCCATATCTATGTATCTTTTGATATCTATGTCAGATACTCCAAAGGCGCCCCTGATGGAGAGTTTACAACCTTCCCAAAGTTTATCTCATTCCTTTTCTCCTTTACTATCAGAAAGGTTACCCAAATGCCTAATTTAAATCTTTCTTCTTGCAATTGAAGATCATAACATTTTGTCCTACCCACACGTACATGAAAAACATAGGAAACTATTTAGTCTGCACCTCATGTATAGACATCCCGCCAAGAGATTTTCAGTTGAACCACTTCATGTCTTTTAAAACACACATCTCCCAACTTGAATTGGAAATGCCAAGTGAGAGAGAATTCACTAAGTATCAGAGCAGTCTGTGGCAATGGCTGGCTATTTTCAGCATTAAAAAAATTCTTTTCTTTCCAACTTAAATTGCCGAATTCAACTGCCAACCATTAGAACTTCTTACATTTTTACTTGGTAGATTAAAAATCTCTCCAGTATCTTCTCCCTAAGCAGATAATTATAAACTATGAACTTGTTGAACACTCTTGCCTTTTCTGAGTATTATGTCAAAAGATGGTCTTTTCCAGAAATATTAAAATGTGTTCCCTTCATTACTGTATTAAAGATTATGATCCGTTCAAAATGTCAAAGCAATAATGAGCTTCTTTCTCTTTCACAAACAGCACACAACAAAGCTAAATTCAGATCCTGCCTCCCAAATTCCGCCCTTATGGAGGGCAGTGAAAAAAGACTGGTCGGTTTGCCCAGCCCAGAGCAAGAGTAGCCTGCACCTGCGGGCATTCATCCCACTGCACCAGGAAGCCTGAACCCCCTGACTTATCTGTCCTCTGCAGTTTGACTTCTATCATTTAGTGATACGCAGATCTTCCTTGCCCAGTGGGTACATGGCTTTCTATACACGCTGAACACTGAGCACCTTTGCCCTGGAGATAAATTTCCCTCAAAATATCCTCAGTTATTATGGATACTATCAAATAATAATCAGTGTATGATAAGAACAGTTTAGAATTCATTATTTTCTGCTGGGCTACAGTGACATCCAGTGCCTTATGAATCCTCCTCTCAGCATGCTTGAATAATTCCATTAGCTGTAACAGAGAACAAACTCCCCCTCTTTTTAATCACTCACCCAAAGTCCTTGCCAGGACTGCAGTGAGGACCTGCAGTCAGGTCCACCTAACCACTGCCATACCTCTAGCAGTACTTTCCAGATAACATTTCTGGTCCCCTTTACAAAGTTACAACAGCAGCAATTAAAATCTTAAAGAATTTTAATGCTGCTTTACTGCACCTTTAGAAGTTCAGGAAAAGTAGAAACTTGCAAGCTCTAAAGAAAGGACACCTTTTATTGTAGCACTCTGTAACGGACATGTATCTAGTTCCTAGAATCTTTTCACCACCGTTATTCTCTTCTGCACCACTTCATTTTTAATGAACTTTTAAATAATTACTCCTTATTATTATGATGGTTACTCTAATAATGCCAAAAAGGTAGTGTGGATGCTCCATAAAAAAACACACCTTTAATTGAATTATTATTAAATTAAAATGCCATAATTGAGAACACTAGTTTAACAAGTCTCCTTAGAAGACCAGCTGACATTAAAGAGAAGGGCATTAAATACTGGAAAGATTTAGTGTTTCATAATGAAGAAAATATATGGTTATATGTGGTTTGACAGGTCACCTAGACAAGGGCCAAATATTTTCCAGGTGTCTGCAGAGTGGATCTGCAGTGTGAACTATAACTGGCTCATACCCAGTGCTTGATTAGGTACACAAAAATATGTCTATCATAGGTAGTTCTGCTGAAAAGGTTTTATAAGCCATACTACCACTTTAAATTTTCCAAATTAGCGAGAACATTTACTTACATATGTTTATGATTGAATAAACATATGCTGAGAACACCTAATATCAAGAGTCTTGCCCTCCCTGCACTCCCCAGGTTGTTTGGAAGCACTCCTATCTCCATTTGAGAGGTACTGACAGTCTCACTGAAAAAGACGTAAGTGTCAAGTAGGGTCCAAGCCTGGGTGAGGATCACCACTGCCAGCCCAATGCCAGTCACTAGTTGTAAACACCAGACTCAAGGGAACCATTTCTTTTTCTACCTCTCTTCATTTTAATTTTGTTTTGATGGCAACGTGAACTGAAGATGTAAAACAAGGCAATGCCTCTCCCATCCCCAGAGCTAACACAGTGCATCCATCCCTATACTGCCTTGCTAAAAGAAAGAGCTTAATAAGAGTCTTGCAGCACATGCTGCTGAGGGTGACAGGGACTATCACCAACAGTTTGTAAAGTTAGCATCAACTGGCAACTAAAGTTGGTATTTTATGACTTAGCAAGACGCCTGCAGTCTCACAACCCAAGCATCTCCAATTCTCCACTCAGATAAACAGCCACCCTCTCTTGTAAAGCTCAGCTGACCTAAAGTGCATCTCAGTGAAGGAGATGAAGGTTTAGATGCAAGAGCCGGAGCATGAGGGGCCACTGAGCCTGTCATTGTCTGGAAATGGGGAAACTCAGGATGAGGTCAGTGAAAGGAATGTAACAGGGAAACACAAATTAAATGCTTTTAAGAGATGGATGGAAAAATAAGGGTGTCTGAAGAAAGACGGAGTAATCAAGACGTATTACTTCTCAGTAACAGACTGTTCCTTCCCATTCTAGACCCTGTGCTCTTTTTCTACCTTGCCTTGAATAGCCTATCTCCTCCAGTGCCATCTTCAAACAGAAGAAAAATCATGACTTCGTTCAATATTCTTCTCCCACACACTGCTTGTGTGTTTTACCGCTTTCCCCATCCTGTTTCTACCTTGACTAGTGAGAACGCAAGTGCTCTACAGATATTATGCAAGAAGCTTTATGCCAAGAGACCCTACAAACCCCACAAGACCCTCTCACTCCCAGCACTGATTTTAATTAGCAATGTGAAATTTCCTGAGAACATTTTCTACCTGTTGAAAAAGGTCTACAATAACACTGCTTAACACCAATATTAAAATGTATGTATATTACACTACTATTAGTCATGTACCATTAATTCTTTCTATGCTAAAGCCAACTGCCAAACTCTGCCTTTGGTGGATTAAATGCTGCCCCGCTCTTGGGAGCCTATTTTTTCTGAAGCCATTTGGGCTTTTCAGTGATGTTCCCTTTCTATTAAGCAGGATTGTCTGTTTATCATTCCTGTAATAATATTTTTCTTGTCAAATCAACTATTTTATCATGTGAGTCAAAAAACAAAAAGATTAATTACCAGCCACATAGCTGAGAAGTCAGACTGTCATGCTGTGTGTCTAAAGTCAATCCTTTCATAATACCTTAAAATCATACTCTTATCCAAACTCTGATTTGAATTACTGTACTATGATTTCAAAGTAGCACAGATGACAACCATTCCAGGCTTTTAATTTTTCTAGATAAGCTATACCAGGTTATCACAAACAGGGATCTTAACCAGGCTTACGTGAACATACCAAGTTGTGGTGGGTTTGTTGTGTTGGGTTTTTTTTCAATTAAACTTTCCCAGAAGCATTTTATATGTACTCTCTGGCATTTATACTTAGAAAAAAAGAAGGAGACTGCAGGCAGACTACAGCCACACATAACACAAACAGATGCTTCCTGCTTCTTAATGGACACAGGCGACCTTTGGCTGAAGATGCAGCTTGTGTTCAATAGTCCCATTTTTCAGTAAGACTTAATCATACCTCAGATCTGTACTGCCAGATTCACATAAATGAGCCAAATGCACAGCTCAGTTTAATTTCTAAGTGCATTACAAAATGGCAATATTATATTTTTAGGTATAAAATGTCAATAGTCATTTTGGGCAACTTCCTTCTGGATGTCAAATTTCTTATTCCTTAAAAGAGCTTGCGGCTTACTGGAAGTTAATGTTCAGCCTACAGAAGTGTAAGAAGTGCTTTTACTTAGTGCAGAAAAAGAAAGAAAATTGCATACCAAAAATGGAACTCACGACACAGGGATTTTGACCCAGAAGTGCTATTAAAAAGGAAGATAAAAAACATGTTTGTCATCTCTGAACACCTTCTACTAATTGGTGCTAAATTCTAAAATACAAAGGCAATTTATAAAGCAGAGAAAGGGAGAAGTGTGAAAAGTAAGGACCAAACAGGAAAATCGATGTTAAAAGACCAATAATGAATGAGTTAACTTTTAAATTAGCCTTTTGTGATACAACAGTTTCAACTGACTCCACCTTTAGCATCTAAACAGTTTTGTGTCTTTTAGTTAGTTTCTCTGAACCTAAGACATCAACTAGCAGATTGCAAGGATGCTTTACAAACCTGCTGTATAAAATAGTGAAAAAAACAGTGAGAATGGGTATGTAATATGGGGGGACTGGGGGCATAGGGGGGAACTACTCAGTCATGAGATGAAAAGACCATAGGACTACCCATTGGTGATGGTTTAATATATAGGATCCCATTTAAAGCATTCATGAAAAACGCTTGTACTGCTCAAGGACACTTTTAGGCCTTTTCTTTGCATAAAGTATTCTAATGCATTTAAAATAATGTCAGTCTTTTCTACAACATATGAAATATGCCAGCAGCTTCCCTTTAAATCGGTTTCCTGTAAGTAGTTTTGTTTGAAAACTGGCAAGTGCTGGGATTTTATTTTTTTTTTCCCCACAGACATTTCTAAGGTGACATTTTCCCATCTTACAAGCAAGAATTCTCAGTAATCTGAATAGGAACTTAAAGGAGGATACATAAAGGAAATAGTCCATGTCATATAATGGAAAAATAAAGAATAAATTAGAAAACAATAAAAAAAGCCAGAGGGTGAAAACAAATTTTCCTTTTTTTTTTTTTTTTTTCCCCTAGAAGTACTTCAGTCTGGTTTACTACAACTACTTCTTAAGGGCATTAGGTGCCTATTCATAGTTAGTAAATGAAATAGCATTTTTGTTTTAATTCATTGCTTCTTTAACAAATGCTAACTCCCATCTCTGCTTCTTTAAATCCACAAAATCTCCATGTTCAATCCTAAGAAGTATTATAAAGGCTGTAAATCTTGTTTTAATGGAATGTACATTTAGCTATGAGGAGATAATTGACGTTATGGAGGGCCTAGATGCTGAATTATATAGGTTATCTAATACAAAGGGGACTCATTACCGAAGCACTACAAACAAGTAGTAATATATGTATATTGTTCTGAGTGGCGTTATAGCAAAAGTGTTCGGGTCTGCAGGGATTTATAAAACACAAGAAAACAGCAGACATGCACTTGTAAATTTGTCTCATTTGTCTCTGAAGTTAAAGGTTATTCCCTTGATCTGAATTTGTAATAAAAACATGCTAGACTAAGGTTTGTAGAGAATGTTTGAATATGTAAATTGTGTATAATGATAGGCAATTATAGGGTAAAAACTGGACCTTATGAATGTTACAGAATTGCATGGAGCATCAAAGTATTTTCCTTCAGATGAAATATTTATCTTTTATGCATGTTATAAGCACTTTTTCAAAGGTATTCAGCAACCTATTTGAGTGGAGAGTTGACAAAAATCAAACCATTACAACAGACTAAGACTCTGGGCTTATGCACAGGAGAAGCCACAGCTTTTTACAGAATATGCATAATAAATCTCTTGAACTAATGGTTCTGGAGATGGATCCTCAAGGACAAGTTCCACCGATTTTCACTCCCTTAGATGAAAGCTGGTCAGATGTTTCTGGATTTTTATTTTTTTAAGATGTGACGGTGGAAATGTGGGGAGGGAGACTGTGGAGAGTAACTAGGTAAGAATGTGAATTTTTGGACTTATTCAGTGAAGCCCTATTTCCTCCTCAGTTTGTTGGCTGCTGGTTTAAGGGAATAATACATATAAAAAAAAAATAAAGGAAAGAAAAAGATGCTGCATCAAGATAGGAAGGAGTAAAGCCGGGAGATGATACCGTAGTTTATGCTACCAAAGATAAGGTTTTCTCCTTCTCTGAACACAACAGTCTGTTCAGGTTAACCAACTGCAGTGTTAGAATAACTCCAGCCGACTTGTCACAGAGTACAAAAGTCATCAGCAACTGAATGTTCTTTTCTGCACCGCAATTAAGACGAATCAATACGACGTGCCACAAATGGTATTTTACTCTCAATAAGAACTCGGGCTGAGTTTATTCAGAATATTTTAGCGCTTCCCCAGGGGATTTTGGTCCGACGCAGATGGCAAATAAAGTACTCAGCCTAGGGCTAGAGCACATTATGCTAATTCTAATGTCAGATGTACTTTAATATACAGCTCTATTTAATCACCCCATTATTTCACATTTCCATATGAAAAACCTGCGGCACTTCTGCAGAGCTTTCACTCTGCGACAATGCCAGCTTCCTTCAACTAGCTCACTGCGAAACAGAAAAGAAGACTGGTCATTCTCGCCAGTCAAAATGTTACAGTTGCAAAGTTTCAGTATTCCTGAATTTAAAGTGGGTCTTCCAGCGCAATTAGCAAATCGCTCGGCTAGAATGCTGATAGATACAAAATGCTAAGGAGGTGTGATTGAAAAAAATAGAAATAACAGTTCTCCTTCCTACCTCATCTACTCATGCACACACACGTAGCCAGGCTCATATCTCAACTCTGCTTGCACAACAGTAATAATAATAAAAATAACGCAAATATTTTCATAATGCAGTTCAACCAATATTCTCAACACTTGTCACCAAAACACTGCTATTCCCACTGCATGGCTTCCGTTACTTAGAAGAACAGACATGGCTGGCACAGCTGCCAACCTACAGATGTCTCTGAATAAAACCTTCCTTGTGTATTAATAATTTTTGTCTGCAAGCAACTACACCTCTAATTAGGTTTAGAAGCCACACACCTTCAGCATGGGCCACTATCCAAATTAATTGCAAATTTACCTCAATTCCTTATCTCTAGTGACCACAGAATTTGAGCTTATGGACTTGAAGGTAAAATGGTTCAAAACTGGATCTACATTGAAAGGAATGAAGGAAAAACTGCTGTGGGGCTGATTTTCAAGCCATGTAGGCTCTGGATGTGCAGACAGGGAAAGCAGAAGCAGTCCTTGAAGCACCTCTTCAGCATCCAAGCTTTCCCTGCAGAGTAATTCTTTGAAGGACACTTAATTCAGCATTTGTGTACAGTCACCAGTGAAATGAGTTTCATGGTCTCAACAAAATCTTCCCCCAGCTTGGCATAACTGGGGCTCCACGACAACTAGCACTGCACATCAGGGGGAGCCAGGTCAGGACCGGATTATACCGAGCTGTTATCAGAGGAATGTATGAAGCTTAAGTCAATCATTTTTTTTTTTAATCATTGCATTAAACCTACAACATATTCCACGAAAAAAAGAAATGTTTAGAAAAAGACCTACTTTTTACTCCTCCAACCACCTAACATGCATCTTTTAAAAATTGTTCAGCAATGCATGCAGAGCCAGCACCTGGGGCCAGATCTCACCTGGTTTCACTGTGATGCATCAACATTTAAGGATACAGGATTGCGTTGCTGTGCCTTGACACGGCATATGCCACAATTTCCATGTCCTAATTTGAACACAGCAGATGATATCCCTCACATTCAAAGCAGAAATGCTTACATTTTCAAGCTGTCTTTTATTTTTATATATATATAGATGTGTGTGTGTGTGTAGATATATGTATATGTACATGATTTGCTCTCCCTAAGAGTAGCTACGAATATGCCACTATGCACAAAGGAGGAAGGGGACCGAGCACAGGGCAGAGGTCTGTCCTTCCTCAGCTGTTCCAACCAGACTTTCAAAACTACAATCTTATCTTGGGAGAAGCCTATACAACAGCTCCACCCCACTGGAAGTTTTTCTTGAATGGTAAATACAGAACAATTTAATTTAGCAAATTAGGGCAACTTTAAGATTTGTTGAAAGTAAAGAGTACCTCACCCTGAAAACGAGTAGTTAAAATAAAAAAAAAAAAGAGGAAAATAATGATTAATACCCCAATACAAGGCCCACCAAAGTCAATATGAATCTTTCCACTGGTTTCAGTGAGCTCTGGATGAGGATCTTCTTCCACATTGGCATTCCTTAGCCTCAAGACACTGTCTTCAATGTAGGGATAAATCTGGTATGTGGTGGTGTAATTAAAAGAAGAAAACTCAGTTCACAGCAGCTACAAGCCTAAAGATGTAAATATTTTAGAAGAATAAATGGAGACATATCTAGTAAAGTATCTTTTCTATCTTTAGTTAAAAGACAAATGGTTGAAATAGACAAATATATACTTTAATACATAGATTAAAATTAATCCTTGACAATTCTGTTGCTTTTTCTAATGCTGACATGTTTCATTTTGGAAGTAAAAAAAAGATAATAATAATTCTCTGTAGATCTATCCTATTTCTTTAGCTCACTTCAGATAAATTGACTGCATTCTTAAACTCCATTATTAATAATTCTTTGAAAAAATTGTAGCTGTGACTAGCAAAACATTTTTTTAAATAACACATTTATTCTTGGCAATAACAAATTTGTGGAATTTCATTCAGTTTCCATCATTATGGATATTTTTTGAATGCCCAAATATCTCCAGACACATCTTATACTAAAGGGTTCCTGCAGGACTCAAAAGTCTTGTAAAGGAAAATCCCAGACTGGGTGAACAAAGAAGAAAACGACCAGAAGCTTTAAAATGCTACAGACGGGGGGTGCAAGGAATGAGGAAGGTATAAAATACTTCAGATGAAAAGTAACACCCATCAGTTACAGAAGTAGGGAATCTTGGGGGTTGCTCTAGATTAAGCAATTAAATTGCAATCTATGACTATGAAGTTGCGAAAGATGAATCTCCAGTCATACTTCCTGAAGTGCAAAGATAAAAATACTATTTTTGATCCTTAAATAGGTGGTGGTTTATGTCACTATATCACTACAGAAAATAATGCCAGTGTTGGCTTAAGAGAAGATCGTAAAAACTTCCTATTTTATTTCTATACAATCCAGACTGATCACCTAAGAGAAGTGTAATTAAACATTGCTAAGCATCCCTTTGAGAATGTGCTGCCGAAAAATATTTTTAGAACAATCACTGTAGTAATTCTTCTTAGTTGTAGAAACACTCCAAATCAGAAAGTCAATTTTTCCTCTATTTGCAGAAGTGTGCTGGTTTTCACTGGAAAGGCGCCTGTGTTTTGTTTGGCTGCTGTTCATATACTGCCTTGGCAGGATTTCCTTGGATTGCTTACAGTGAACATTGCTCTTGCATACAGTAGCACTCCCATTTTAACCGTCCCAGCCACACGTTTTCTAATAACACACGGAGAGCTGCAAAATCCCTATAAGCACAGCACTTTAAAGCAGCAACAGAAGGGGGTGGAGGCGGAGGACTGGAGCCGGGGGGGGGGGAGGCTCTGCCCGTTCAAAACCCAGCGCTGCAAACAGAGGATAGTCCTTTTAAAAACAACCAATCTGAATTGTGTTTAACGAGCAGCTTTCCAGGGAAAGAAAAGAAAACATCTCTGAGAAAAGGGCCTGATTCAGCTGATTCACTGAATCCGATCTGGGCTGGCTGGGCTCCGAGCATCACTGAATTGTGTCCTAAGTACTGTTTATTTAGTTTTGGGTTTGTTTTTTTTTTTCCCTTGCCCTTTTGAGGGTCGTACAGATAGCTTAATAATTCCTGGTATTACCTTGCGTGTTTGAGACCCAGTACCTGAGCCTGTGTTCCTCATGCATCTGGATTTTCTGCCCATCAAGGGAAGCTGAGGTGCATGGGGAACACAAGGCTCCACTGTGGGAATCAAATGGGCAGGCAAGATGGAAGAGGAGGACATCTATCTTGCTGAAATAATCTCAGGAAACAAATGCAGCATTTTTACCTATGGCTGAGAGAAAGACAATAACAAAACCGTTAATCAGCTCCGTGCCTTTTACAAATACGAATGACTTGTTAGTGGACAGCTGCGGCTCAGCCCCCCTCCACACCATTACAACTTGCTGCCTTTGCCACCCTGCTTTTGGAGATCAGCAGCAATTTGCATCTCCATGCATCTCATTTCTCGTTAAGTAAGTTGATTAATTTGGGTGAGGGAAGTTGTCATTCAAAAAAACCCCAGAAATTTCTACCGGCATTATTTCTGCCTTTCAAAATTCACCAACCTTCCCCCAACCGGTCCAGCCCCCACTTCACACCTCTCTTTCTCCCTGTCCCTTTCACCCCCTTTCCCGCTCCCTCCCTCCCTTTCCCTCTTTCTCCCTGTTGTTTACAAAGGTTTCATTATGTTTTCAACTAATCAGAAAGGCCTACTAATACACAATTAACATGTGACTATGAAAAAAAATAGCTTCCAGAAGAAGGAAAAGTAATTAAGTAGAGAATGCTTTTCAGTAAGTGCTCACTTTAACCCATCGTCGGAGAACAGAGTCTAGGTTAGTCCACAATGGATGGAACAGATGCCAAGGGCAAAATGTTAAAAGCAAATAAAAAAGGACATTATTTTCTTTGGGAATAAGAACTATCAATGCCACAAAAACGAACATCACACTGCAGTTGTTTTTATCTGACCTCCTCCTCTTTCCTCCACTTTTCTAAAGTGCCTTTTCTGTGTGTTGCATTAAAATAAAAACAAAAATAAAGGTATTGTTTATTGAATCTTTGCTTTCAAGGTGACAGAAAAACAAGCATCCTGCTTTTGGCTGGAGTAAATTTTTTCTAGTAGCTGGTATAGTGCTGCATTTTGGATTTAGGATAAGAATAATGTTGATAAGACACAGAGGTTTAGTTGTTGCTGAGCGCTGCTTACTTTAAGACAAGGACTTTTCAGCTCTCATGCTGCCCCACCAGTGAGCAGGCTGGAGGTGCACAAAGAGTTGCAAGGAGACACAGCCAGGACAGCTGACCCCTACTGACCGAAGGGATATTCCATACTGTATGACATCATGTTCAGCATAAAAACTAGGGGGAAAGCTGGCCAAGGGGCCATGGCTCAGGAACAGGCTGGGCATCAGTCATTTGGTGGTGAGCAATTGTTTTCAATTTGCATCCTTTTTTTTCTTGGTTTTTTTTTTCTCTCCCTCTTTTTATTATTTTCATCTTCATTGCAATTTTATTGTTATTTATTATAATTATTACATTTTAATTTATGTCCATAATTAAACTGTTCTTAACTCATGAGTTTTCATACTTTTACCCTTCAGATTCTCCCTCCCATCCCACTGGAGGGGGAACAAGCTAGTGGCTGTGTGGTGCTTAGTTAAACCATGGCACCAAGTAATGAGCATCACCATTGAAATGGCACAACACTGTAGGTTATTAAAAATATTTTAATATAAAATATTTGGGGCCTGAATGTACACATAAACTAAGCTCCCAGAAAAGATGTTAGAAATCCTGCCCAAGCAATGACAAGGGGTGTTGAAGCCTCTGCAAGTTGTGCTGTTATCACAACATATAGGAACTACAGGAGATAGTTTTAAAGGTTGCAGCATTTGCAGAACTTCAGTTATTAACTCTGGATCTATCTGCTGACACTGTCTTCATCCTGAGAGTTCCCACGCAGGTTGGCAGCCTAAGGCCACTAGTAGATATATATAACATACACCATATATATGTGAGTGTATTGGGAAGACTTAAATTAAAATGTTATCCAAATAGATTCAGGATTGTTGGGTTTTTTTAATCTAGGGATTGTCAAAATATGTCCAAATGCTCCCTGTGTTCTTGACGCATTCAGCCAACTTTCACAGCAAAAAATGGTTCCCTTTGGAAAAATATATATTCCTCTAGATGTCTGTCCTTGGAGTAGAGCATTTGGGATAACTTTTATTTGTTCCCCTCCCTCAAATGAACTGTAAACCAAACAGATACATAGCTGTGCATTTTGAAAACCATATTCTGCAAGAAGCTCAGTGTTTTCAGCAAGAAGCTAAACACCACTTCAGTCCCACTGAGATCAAGGAGGAGCTGAGGGGTGTTAGAACAGGTCCTCCAGAGGACCACATGCAGTAACAGCTCCTTTTCCTTACACTTCCCCCACACACACACATGAATTTATATTCCAAACTATGTATCACATACAGAGTATTTTTTACTATCCAAAATCCCATTAGTTTCATTGGCACTTTAGGTAATAAGATTTGCATGGTAAAAATCCCATTTCTATTAGATTGGGTCCATAGGACTCACCAGCCTGATATGATTGTCAGAGGAAAGGGAGGATGTGTAGGTTTGTTACAATATGAGGATTTGTCCACACAGAATTTGGCATAAGTTTAATCAAAAGGACTCACTTTAACCAGGGCAAACCCCAGTGTGGCCTCTATTTCTGCCAGCTTAAAATCAGCTATATCAGGAATTTTCTCACTGTAAATGTCTATAGGTGTGCTAAAATGTGTCAGCTAAACTGGGGTGACAATCAGTTAAAACAATCTATACCCTGAGGTATTCTGGAATATATGCTGTTAGTTAAACAAGTGGAAGAGGGTGTTCAGGTCAGACCCACATGCTGCATTTTCTTTGCACAGGAAGTCTGTAAGAGAAATGGTAGTATCCTGGGCTGGAACCTTGAGGTCTCTTTAGGGACAAAGTGAAATCAGTGATATTCCATCAGCCAGATACTACTGCTCCTGCTCATATAAGAGCATAAAGCCCCTTGGTCATGCCCACAGGCAGGATATCATTTTCAACCATGACCACCAGCAGAAGCTTAGGGAAAGATCATGTGAATCAAGGTAGAAAAAAGTTCACAGCTTAACGCTTTTATTAACCACCCACCAAATATTCCTAATTTTGCCTAGTCCTTTTCTGAACCCATTTGTTACTTTCAGCCCCTGTGATATCCTGCAGCAATGAGTTCCACACTTCTGTTTGGTGTGAGAAAAAAACTGCATCAGCTTTATGTCTGGTGCCTGCCACACAGGGCATTTAACAGGGACACTTGCACTTTCAAGTGCAACCTGAGCATGTCACAGCCGCAGACCATTGGAAAATACTCTATACCCTAGTGATACCAACAGCAAAATCACACTCTCTGCTTTTACGCAATTCTTACTTTAGCAAATCCTTACCAATTCCACAGGAGACTGACTTCTAACTAGTAGCAGATGGAAAACTTCAGGGCTGGACTCAAGGCCGATATGGAGGCTCCCTCCCAAACCTTTAGTTTGTTTGCTCTTGATTTCTGATTGACTGAATAGTTTCTTGCTCTGTTCCTAGCTTTAACATCTAATCTAGGTTTAAATGCTTCAAACAAAGGAGACATATTCACCAAATGCTAGGAGATGGGTTTATAAGTATTTATCAATCTCAGGCAGATGCTTAATTCTACAGAGAAGTAATTTTTTAACCAAAACATCATGGCACACCAGATTTACAAAAAAAAAAAAAAAAAAAAAAAGCCAAAAAAAACCAAAACATAATGGAGAGGTATGGGAAGGACTCTGCGCATGCACAGAGCAGACAGCAATCAGGCTGACTTATAGCCAGAGTTTGGCGGGAGGCTCCAGATGAACATCCAGGAGTGTCTGACAGGAGACAGATAGTGAGGATGCCAAGGAATTGTTTGAGGGATCCCACTGGGTATAACAAGAAGTAATGTGATTTAACTGGGCCAGTGACAGTGAGGCTGATCATCAGGAAAACGTTTCCTAAGAGGCCAGCATATCCTTAAGAGAAGCCCCAAGCTGGAGGCGTCTCAGACAAGGAGGAGCACTTGAGAGAACACAACAAAAATAATGTTGCATTGCCAGAGTCAGGGCAGCATTATGAAACAGGCACTTTCTGCTTTCTAAATTTATGGCCATGATTCACAAAAATGGAATCGGGTTGCTCCAAGTACCCCATTTAGAAACACCGGACTCAGCATGAGCTGCACACACCCCCTCCAACCTCAAGGGAGGCTGAGCCGTATGGAAGCCTCAGTGCTCTCTAGAAATGAGCGTTATCAATATCAGTCACTGACAGATCAGGTCAGAACTGTTAATATCTCATCAGTCACACGAACTGCATCTCTTTCCCAACAAACACCTACGGATTTATTATTAGGGTACTTCAGCTCTTTGCATTTTAAAATCAAGCTGGTTCACATACTTTAACATTCATTATACAATTAAAAACACAACATGGTAAAAGGTTTTTCCTAACTCGTTAGGAAATATGTATGATATATATATTTATAAATTACATATTAACATCATTTTAGACCTAATGATGTGTGCTGTCTCAGGAAAGATGACCTGTTAATCATAGAATCATAGTATAGTTAGGGTTGAAAAGGACCTTAGGATCATCTAGTTCCAACCCGCCTGCCATGGGCAGGGACACTTCCCACTAAACCATGCCACCCAAAGCTCTGTCCAACCTGGCCTTGAACACTGCCAGGGATGGACTAATTGATTCAATTTCATATCTACAAGCACAAAGTATTTTTATGTAAGCTTGGTCATTTGGCTCTATCCATAAAACATGTTCTTTGGGTTTTGCTGGGAGGAGGGATGGGAGGGAAACAGGACTGGGCACTTGAGTCAATATTTATCCCTTTGTCAAGATGGATGAGGAATGGATAAATCTGGTGTATATGTTTGTCTACTGAACTTGGCAACATGGACTCTGCTCAGCAGACCCATCAAAGTCAACAAATATTCTCCCAATTAACTAACAGTGCATGCTAGAATGTAGCAGACAAACAGAAGAGCCCTGACTCCTTCGGTGAATAACATGAACTTTCACAATGACAAAATGAGGAGCCTCTCAGACCCCCCAAAAGGTGAGATAAAAACTCAAGGTCATTAAAGTGTTGGGAGAAATAATAAAATAACTTTTTAGGTATCAATTCAAAAAAGCCTGCTTCTAAAGCCACTTTCTCCAACTAGGAACATCCTCTGCATTTAGTGGCCTCCAATTCTTCCGAGTCCTGATGTATGTGCAATTACCCTTAACTACACTCTTGTGTTTGAAAAAAGAAACTGGAGTAATGTATAAACCTTGCCTTCCTGAAGACTAAAATGGGACAGAGGCATGAAAGCTGCTCTAATTCTTTATCCTGCAAAGCATGAAAAGAGACTTGCATGTTTTTATTCTTCAAACCAAAGAGGACTTAAATCAAAGTGGTCACTCCTGCTTCAGCCTACAGGCCTGACCTTCCTCAGAGATTTGGAGAGGAAGATTTGACACATCTCCGGCACAGTGTGGGATGCTCTGAAAACATAAAGCACTAACTGGTGAAGGCTGGAGCTTTGTTTCATAGATGTCACTGCCAGTTCTCTCTCCCTTGGCTACAGCATGTGTTTGCGTCAGGTTTTGGTGCAGGAGGCTGACTGACCACAGACCAAGTTCCTCTGCACCTTGGCCATTCACTGTTCCCCTCACAGCTGCTGCCAGCTTTGCAAGGAGGACACAATTTCAGCAGGATGGGACAGGGCTGGAAAGCAGCACAGGGACCATGAAAGGTAGCCAGAGGTACTGCCTGAGGCAAAGGCACTGGGCTCTGATAAGGGAATCCAAATGGCAGAAAGGGTAATATCTGAAAGCTGACCACAGAAAAGGACCATATAGCACCACTGAAGATACAAGGAACTAGGGATCTGAATTCCTCCCTTCAATCACACTCTGATGGGATAAGCACTCCATGCCTATCTTTTCCTTACTAACTATCCTTCCCTCCTTTGCCAATTTCCCCTTTGGTTTACCTCTTATCATCAAGCACTCTTCTGGTAGCTCCTGTTTAATTTCCCACTGCTGAAATACCAGTCAGGATCTAAGCAGACTAAATTTTGCCCTACTGTAAATCTACCTGAGGCTTTCAACAGAGAGAAATGTAGGCTTGCAGACACAATAGGGTATGACAATGTGGCATACAGAGGCAGCTGATCTTCATTACTGTAAAGATACAGACAATACAAATATGTGGTGACTATTATATAACCCACACCTCTATAATGGACAAACAGGAGTCAGACTCGTGCACTTCAGTAATAAAAGGTTTATAAATGGGCCTCTTCTATTAATGTAAATACTCCTTTATTAAGATCCATCTACTGTATGGTGCACTAAGCTAACAAGCAATCTTCAGTTGCCACCTCTCGTGTCTGTACTGCATAGTACAATTCCTCCTAGATAAGTATCTCGAGAGAAGCAGGGAAACAATTAAAACTAGAAGGTAATAAATGATGAAGAAGCCTGCATGCTGGCCCTCTTCCCAGTCTTCATTCATGCATCAAAAAATCCCATAGCTCTGAGTCTTTGAGAGGGCAGCTGGGCAGTAAGGATGTCCACAGTAATATAAATGGGAATTAGATATGATCGAATGTGCTCATTGCATTTTCAACAGCACATGTAATCTTCTCCCCTCTTCCCTCCAGTTCCCCCACCTCTCACCCTGCTACCAGAATAGATGACAAATGGTCCTGTAACCAAGCAACTGGGCAATTGAAGAGTTTCAAAGTTCCAGTACATGGTAGTTAAGCTATGATCATTTTGGTGATCAGGCTCTGACTGGAGACACCATTCCTGAGTTAAATATCTTTGCTTTCTCCAAATAGTTTTACCCTGGCGAGGGTTTACAAGGGTTAGTGGGAGTAGAATTTTGTCCTCAGAGTTTAGCACCTCTGCCCATTACTTCTGCTGCTCCCTGACACACACAAGAGGATGGCAACCAGAGAGAAAATGAAGAAGCATCTATTTGACAGTCACCTGCATGGCAGCAGTGAAGACAGCCCAGTTACTACAGCCTTGGTGATACTCTGCCAGTGATACCCCAATGAGATTTCATACCCAGCTAGTGCTTGCTCATAGCAAGTCCTCTGTAGGTACTCTTAGCAAAGTTTAATCCAGCAGCATTATTCTATTTCTCTGCTTAATGTAATAATATTATTTCTAAGAATTAAGTCACTGAAAACATTTAAAAATATCTAAATCTTTTTCGTGGGTCTATTCCAACAGCAGTAGCCTTTTTCACTGGGGGATGGATTGTAAGATAATTGATTTTGATGCCACTACGTGTGCCTTTGCTTTAGACTCAGGACACATAACTCACACAGAGGTCAATTATCTCATAGTGCAGTCCCCAGTGGCAGAGTCTATGGCTTAAAAAGATCCTATGTTAGAAAATGTATATCATTATCACAGGCTGGCATTAGTTTCCAAACAAAAATGTAAGGGTAAAATTGCTTATTACGTACCCACATATGCATATGGATGGATACATGTGTGTAGAAAATGTATACTGAATATAAAAGGAATATCTTGAGTATATATCTGTTTGGTCAGGAATGTCTGTGACTTTCACCACTACAGTATCTTTGCTGTAGGTGTAGAAAAATGTACAGTGAGGACATTCAGTTATCCCCATTTAAATAAACAAGGCAAATAATTATCTTTAGAAGAAATGCAGCCTAGAATCTGCCAATTGTTTTTAAACTCTGAGCTGCATTAAGCCTTCTCAGATCCTTGAGTATCTTGGCAATACTGAGTCAGCATTCACATGTCATCCATAATTGTTAACTAGCCACCCCAGATGAAAACTATTAGTAATAAACCTCAACCTGATTAGATTGCCCCAAGATTAAGTTTTCTGGTTGATAACTGAATGGGGTTGGTCACACATGCATTTGTACATCTTCATTTAGCAACAGAGGCCCAGAACAATGTGGCAGTTTTCTAAAGAAAACTAGTCATAGGTAACTAAACCCCTCACAAAAGACTTGGCAAGCCACCCTGAGATCACACTGCCAAATTCCAAAGAGGGGTGAGTGCTTTCCCATCCCCAGCAAGCATTCAGGTTAGACTCTGGTGAGGTAGAGGTTAAATCAATATCAGGTAGAGAAAATTGGTACAAACAGTGGTATATTTAGCAGGCTGGGATTCTAGGCTACACAGTAAAAGGTAGTTTGCAGGTAAGGGGATATGGCAGGAAAATCAGTCCACTGGAAAATACCACATTCCCTTTCTTCAGCCCAGCATCTTGAGGCCTCTCCATCAGCACACTCTTCCAATCTCCGCTTTTAAGTTACGCTCAGTTTCTGACCCCAGGTGAATGTTGAAAATATTTACACCTTGCCACTTAAAACTCCATTAATTTTTACCACCTTAAACACACAGAATATAGCCTCAGCCATTTGAATACCAAGCCTCAAGTCAATGTCAGTCCCATCGAGAGATTTGCCAGAAGACAGTGAAAGAAATTAGGAAAACTATCTTGCGAAGGTGAACCACTGGGACACTTTAAAGCTAAATGAGACCTATGTTCCTTTTCGAAGTCAAACTGAAAATCAGTTTCAAGTAAGAAGACAGATGCTTCCAACACTGCTACTTAGTGTAGGTTATTGGCCACTTCTAAGTAGGGAAAAGAATGACTAACAAAGATCATCTGCAGTATGCAGAACTTCAAGCCTAGAACTATTAACATCCTCTCCAGCATTAATAATTACAATCAATGAATTCACCCTCTTCATCCATCTAGAACTACTGTGGTCGTGAAGAGTGAAGATATGCTGGAGGGATCTGGGGAATAACCCTCCTCACTGCTCCGCTCTCACTGAACTTACATCTCATTGTATTGGGAAGTAATTAACAAAACCAAAAAGAATAAAAAAGAAAATGTTAAAAAAAAAAAAAAATACAAGACAAGAAAGAAAAGAAAAGAAAAGAAAAGAAAAGAAAAGAAAAGAAAAGAAAAGAAAAGAAAAGAAAAGAAAAGAAAAGAAAATAAAGAAAAGAAAAACCCCTCCAGATCTTGCAAACTACGGGAGTGCAGGAGGCCAGGTCCCTGTAGAGTCTGGCTGGTTTAATAACACTAGTAAGAAAACAAGAGTGGTAAAAAGAACGATCAGAGTGTTCAAGAGCAGTGAACAGAATATCAATCACAGCGCAACTGCCAAAACGCTGCCCGTTCTCCTCCTCGCTGAGACACTAACTCCCAACAATTTGCTGCAGCAAAGGACCAGATTTAATGAAACAACATGGCTGGAAGGGTTGTGGTGGCAGGACACCCAGCCACCATGCTTCACAGCATGCAGGCACCAGTACAGGGCAGCACGTGGACTCCCACCTCCTCACAGGGTGCTGATCCTCCTACTGCTCAGAAGCAAGACTGCAGTCCCAGAGTAGCCGTGCAAGAGGCAGGGAACAAGTATGCTCTCCCACTATGCTTTCGCCTCCGGAGCAAACCCTGAGGAGGCAACCTGTGTGCTCCAGAGCTAGGCTGGCAGTGGAATGGAGGATGCTCTACTGCTCGCATTGTGGGGTTGGAAGAGACCTCAATCTTGGCGCACAAAAAACATTCATAAGCCTCCAAAGATGCTGATTTTGCTTCTTTTTTATGATGGTCAGAAAGACCTATTTCCAATCAGACTGCCCGTTGGCAGGAGCCAAGGTGAATGGACTCAAGACCAGAGAGCCCAGCACAAGTGCCTAGAAAATTTTAATACCTCAGCTTTTGTCCCAAAATACGCCCTCCTAAGTTTTAACACAAGTGACCAGTATGTCCTACTTCTATTACTACGATTCCGGCAAGATTTACGAACTGCTGAGTCTCCCTCAGCATTCTCTACAGCCCCACACACTGCATGAAGAACACTGTCTGCCCATCAATTCAGCATGACATGAATTCTCACAGTGGAGTGATGCTTTGCACCAGGCTATTGTCCACAAACCATTATTTGTTCAAAAAACAAACAAAAGAAGAACATTGGAGATAGTTTTACATGATACTTTTCCGATTCCTGAAAATGTGAGATAATGAATAAAAATGTTCCTTACAGAATTATTCACTTTTCTCCATGATTCACATCCCAGTAATTACCGTGACCAGCCTAATAAAAACTGCTACAAAACGAAGGTCAACTAGCAGTTAGAAGTGTTCATTTTCATTTCAATGTATTCATCTCTGGCTCCTAATGGCCTCATTTTCTCCTATGCTCTTTAATAAATACCACTGAATTACAGGTTAAATAGCTAAATTAAATTATTGCAATTACAGCATGTGGAGCACTGAAACTGGTTTACCTTTCCCAGTTCAATTAGAGGGGAAGTTTCAACAGCCTGAGACTCCTGATTGCGGTCAATATCCTGAATCACTAGGAATCTGCGCTAAAGGCCAGGTTATTTGGTTACAGACTGGGTAATTTCTACACCCCTCTTCCCTCCTGTATAGAGATGAATGACTTGAGTGCCCTCAGCTAAAATAAAATGAGGCAATCAAAGTATTTTGGGGAAAAGCAGCCGCAATGCATAATTGATTCTTTTTGACTGAAGAGAAGGAAGCATTGAAGTGTCTCAGGCTGAGGGAGTGCATAGGAAACAACAATCTTCTTCCTCTAAAGGAGGCACAAGTACATTTTAATAAATGTGAATGCTTAACCTGCCATCGGCCCACAATTATTTTACATGTACAAATTAAAAATGTTCTTCATCAACAAATTCCAGCATTTGTTGATGTTGCCCCTTCCACAGGCTTAATTATTTAACATCCCCTTATAAGAATGAATATCTTAATAATAAGGACTGTTGGAAGATAAATATTAAAAAAAAAAAAAAAAAAAAAAAAAAAAGGTTTTTTTCCAAAAAATCCCAAAGCATGCAGTGATATTTGTTGTGGAAGAGCTCCCCCTTACTTCTGCACTCTCATGTTTGCAAAAAGCACCAAAAAAAGCTATCGAGGATAGGGGATGCTTTCCTGCATTGATAACAGGACATGAAGCACAGGCACAATCAGAGATACTTAGAATACAGTTAGAATGAGAGACTGAAATATTTTGACTGCTTTTTGCTATTTCTAGCACCCAGGGGAGAGGGAATCTGTGTTTTCCATCAAAATCCACATGTTCAGAGCCACTTGTTCTGTTCTGTATTTATACAGAGAAATTATACTGTCACTGTGAGTAAAATGAGGTGGACCATGCAGCTAAATCACTCACAGGCTTGGATTTTTCTTTCTTAAAACACCTACAGGAAGAAAGAGATTTACTTTGTGCCAAGTTGAGAGCCACATTAAAGCATCTCTACAACCAAAGTAAAAATATATATACTCATTAAAGTAATTGGGAGCATACACAAAATCCAGTTCTTTTATTATCTCATCTTTAATATGTTTTGCCACTACAAGTATTTAATTCACGGTAACCAACTGAGTGTAAGCAAGAACACAATACGGCCAACACACCGAAACAGAGTTGGGATTAATATGAATGTTCAGGAAGGGGACACTGACAAGGACACAACTGTGAATTAAAGAGTTCTTGCACATGCCACACCAAGACTGTGGAACATAAATATGATTCTGCTTACTAGATTCGGGGTTGGGTTTTGTTTGGATGTAGATCATGCTGCAAATAGCCTTAACAAGACACAATATTGCATTGGTGTTTGTTCTAAGTAGCTTGAGTAGAACTGTGGCCCTCTCATATTTTCTACAAATTATAAACCACACTTCTCATGAACTTGGTTAGAGAGACAGCTTCCGCATGTGAATTAGCAAGAGATCAACTCTGCAATGAGGTGACCTTCAGTGTGGAGCAGATCCTGAATGTACTTTGTAACATTACAAAAACTACCTAGTGGCAGCACCTAGAGCCCTGAAGGAGAGAAAAAGTGCTGTATAGCACTTTGAGTGACTCAGCAGAGAAAGACAGAAATGCAAATAGAGAGAAAGTACTGCCAGGATCACTGTGAAGTCCTGAGTACAAAAGGGCTCAGTGCATGTGTGAGTAGAGGAAGACTGAAGTATGAGATCTGAAGATGTGAATTTCTCAGACTCAAGCAAACTTGAAAGGTTTGATTCTCCACCCAGCCTTCCTCAACCTGAGTGTAGGGCTCAGTTTACACGCAACCTTGCAAACTGAACCCAGTAGGGCTTGAACAGTTCTAGCCAAAACTGTACCTATGGAAATGAAATGAGTGGTTTGTGATAGCTGACAAATTAGGTTACATCTCTCCAACTGTGAAATGCATCCATTGTACACTATATGTTTCCACTCCTTTCCTCCCAGGTCTAAGAGGGTGCTTGTACCAACACCCCAAAGCTGAGTGGCCTATGTCTGGACTTTCAGATCCTATTTGGATTCTAGCTGGGATATGCATGGCATGAAAGAGACAATTGGAAGGCTTTTCTTATGTCTATCACATTAAACAGTTCTTGGAGGATAACTGTACCAGCCAAGCAATGTTGTTGATGTAAAAACCCCATTCTTTTGCATAGGACACCACAGATCTTACCTTACCCTTTTTGATGTACTTAAAGTTAAAACAAGTTTGAAGACCACGGACTACAGCTGTTCAGAACAGTTGCCAAGACTCTTGATAGCCAAGATGTCCTGTGTTAAGAGCTCAGTTTCAGTTAAGTTTCATCAGAAAACATATGCAAGAGACAGAGAGTTGCCTAATGGTCAGGGACCTGCCCTAGTACTCATGAAACCCATATTCAACTGCTTTTGTCAGTTTGCAAATGGTCTGGGACAAATACACTGAAACAACACCGATACTTAAACAGAAGCCACAGGATTTGAACCAAACTATCATGGTTTTGCTTAAAAAAATGAAAACAAAATTACATTTCTTAGAAATCTTTAAGTTTAGATTTCATTCCAGTAGGTAGAAAAACACAATTTGAAACTTCAATAATGGATGCAAAGCGAACATTTGTTATTCTTCTCAGTTCTTAGGATGAAAATGCTTATGAGAAACCTGACAGAAGCCACCATGAAGTTTCTGAGGGGTTGATCAGACCACAGTTTCATACCTAGATCATCGGGGGGGGGGGGGGGGGGG
>JANRGW010054419.1:0-13171 GCA_024733675.1 Psilopsiagon aymara | reverse complement strand
CTGCGTGGAGACCTCATAGCAGCCTTCCAGTATCTGAAGGGGGCCTATAGGGATGCTGGGGAGGGACTCTTCGTTAGCGACTGTACTGACAGGACAAGGGGTAATGGGTTCAAACTTAAAGAGAAGAAGTTTAGATTGGATATAAGAAAGAAATTCTTTACTGTGAGGGTGGTGAGGCACTGGAATGGGTTACCCAGGGAAGTTGTGAATGCTCCATCTCTGGCAGTGTTCAAGGCCAGGCTGGACAGAGCCTTGGGTGATATGGCTTAGTGGGAGGAGTCCCTTCCCATGGCAGGGGGGGTTGGAACTGAATGATCTTAAAGTCCTTTCCAACCCTGACTATTCTATGATTCTATGATTATGCTTCCTACATAACTGAGCTCCACTAACATTTCTCAAAGAGATCTTCCTTTAGAACTAGAAAATTCTTGGGCTAAAATGTCTGCTTTACTTATTAGATGCTTTTCTTGATTCTACATACACTCACATTGTGTACAGAAGTTTATACTTTTGGATGAGATACCTTTTTAAGTTGATTGAGTTGGATCACTGAGGAGATACAGATGGACAAAAAGGCTTTATAAGAAAGCGGATGCTACACAAGGCAAAGCAGAGCTGGAACACCAGATGAAGCAAGAGAGATGGTATTACAGGTATTTGTATCACAAAGGGACACCTTTATCCTCCCCTCACAACAGTGTATCATGAGTGAGAATACCCCAATCACCATCCTCCTTTAGCGATAAACTTCATCCATTATTAGTAAAATCTGTCACATCTCATCTCCAGAACTGGTGCCCGCTCTATAGGAGAGGTGGCATTGTGTGCTACTGCATCCCTCATAGTGCCTTTCAAGACAGAGTTTGGCTAAGACTTCAGTCAGGAAGTGGTGCTGGTCAGTCCTTCTTCAGGGCAATTTATATCAGCATGTGAAACAAGGAAAGTCCCTGAGGAATAATTTCTCTCAAGTAAATTCTTTTGTTTTGCCCCAGGACATTTCCCCACCAACCTCCTCCCAGGCAAGACACTGGAAGACAGTAAGAAAAGCAGAATTAGCAGCCTCTGTTTCCCTTCATTTTTTCCATGGAACAAAGTGCATCTTCCCTGAAAGAGCTCTAGTGTCTTTTCCAACTTTGAAGAAATCAACTTGGAGCCAACAGCAAAGCCCAGATCTGTGCAGATGGCTGAAAAATTCTCCTTGGTCCACCTTCATCTGCGGCATTTTGGAGAAAGCTTCTTTCTGTCACAGAGGAAAAGCTGGATCTACCCAAACCTACACTGAAGCTGGAAGCTTTTGAAACACTGGAAACAAGGAGCAATACCAGTGAAGGGAAGGTGCTGAGTGGATGGCTGTAGCTGCTCAGCTGCTATTGAAATTCATGTGACAAAATCCACATGTAACACCATGACGGTACACCCCAAAGTGTTGCCTGCAACCACAGAGGCTGCATCCTATCTCCCATTCTTACTTGTATATATAATGTTATAAAATGTTAAAACATGCTTCCTAAAGCCTGTCAGAAAACTGACTGCATGTTGCACTACAATATTCCTGTTACCAGTGTAAATTTATGGGGTGGCTGCAGTTAACACTCCCAGGTAAAGAAAAGCTCCCTACCCTCCAGCCTGCAGAATTAAAGTTTTCTGAGTAAGAATTAAATTATTCCCCTTTCAGACACTGAAAGCCTCCAGGCAGCATCCTCACAGTCCTTTTCAACACAGGTAAATTGAATTCCAGGAAGTTTACTGTATGTGGACTCTGAAGAGGAGGTATTAAATAATAACATCATGACCATAACCTATGATGAAAGGCTGAAAAACGTGGAGTCCTTTAGACTAAAGAAAAGAAGGCTGCAGTAAGCCATAGCAGCAGCCTTTAAATACGCAAAGGGTCAGTACAAAGAGGAAAGGAATGGGATGACCCCGGTGTCTGGAGTAACCAGGACATAAGGGATCTATGCCATGGGTTAGACAAGGAGAAATGCTTTTGAGAAGGAATAGTAGTGAAGGTCTGCCAGGGAGGCTCCAGGGAGGTGTCACACTCTCCACAGGGGGCTTTAACAACAGGTTATGCAAATATCTGTCAGGGATAATGTAAGTCTGTCTGACCCTGCCTCATGGCACAGGGATGGATTACATCGCCTCCTGAGATTTCTTGTAACCCCATTTCATTTATGATGCTATATGGCTGGGCCCCAAGGGTAATTTCCCCCACTGCCCCAGCTTTTCCCTTATCTGTTCAGTGCTGGCACATCAGTTCTTCCCACCACACAATTACTCGATATGGGATGTGCTCACGGAAATGAAAAGGCTGGTGTCTGCAGGGCAGCCAGGCTGCAAGCATGGGCTTACACCACTCACATCAGTCACCTGCTTCTTACGGAAATAAGTAAAAGAATGGGAGGGTGGTTAGTGTAAGAATATAAGAATTTGGGCCAACGTTTGAGGATTGCTTTGAGATGAATTGTGCAAAAAATATGCAAATAATTCTAAAATTTTGGGTGGCTTTGTCTGGCATCTCCAGTGGTATACATCTTTTTGCTGTTTGAGGGAATGTCTGCAGGGGCACACTGCTCAGCACCCCTGCACCCAACCAGGCTTGTCTTAATGGGGATAGGGTGGGCATGGGACAGAGCAGCAGTGTAACTAGCCTGCACGTGGGTTCTCTAACTGCTTACCCCTGAACTGTGCACATGTGCAAGGAAGCGGTGCTGGCTGCATCCCTGCAAGTGGCTGGGAAGATGCGTGACTGCTCCATAGAAGCCGCAGGGAGGGATCCTCTTGGCAGCAAAAAGAAATCAGCTCCCCTGCCACCAGCACCCACAAGCACTGCAGAAGGGACTGACCTCAGGCAGATCCAAACACTGGCACTGACAAATAAAAAGCCTTACGAAAAACAGCTCCTAAACCCATGCAAGTCTGCAAAGCCCTCTCTAAAAAGTCCCCCAGGAACGTGGGACACTGAGGTGGGATTTTCTTTCTTGCTTGAATTAAATTCTATTTTAAAATGCATAAAGATTCAGTAACTGAAAGAAAAAATAATCCTTTTTTTTTTTTTTAATAAATGTAAGTGAAAAAAGTGAACTAATGCCCCTTCAACTTTAGCCTCCCCAGTTTTATTTCTTGACAACTTTTTTCTGCCATATATACCGAGGCAATATATACTCATAATCTAAACATTTTCAGTGCATTCTCTCTCCGAACTATTTATTTCACAAATTATGTCACCTTTCTTGACCGCTAACAGGGAAAACTAAAAGTATATTAAAAAATCATAGGAAATGTTTAAATGAATGATAAGTCAATAAATAATCCTTGTAGTTAGTCTGAAAACTATTAGATAGTTGGAGGGGTGACTTATTTAACACTATATATTTATTTTACCTGTGATAATGTGTATCTAAAATCAAAAGACTTTACGTTAAGTACAATCTGAACCTTAATTTGGAAATAATTGCAAAAAAATCAGGATTTTGTTTGATTGGTTGGTTTGTTTTGTTTTTTAAATAAGATTTAATTAAAAACACAAGATGAAATAAATATTTTAGGCAACCAGCAACAAAATGGGAAAATACCATGTGTTTGGAGTTTTAGTGCCCTCTGAGTGCTGGAATTTATTTGCAGCAAGAAGAAAATAGACAGCAAGCATAAAAATTCAGCAGATTCCCGCTAGTAAAATTATTTATCAAGCTAACAAGGGAGGAACCCTTCTAGTAGCAACAAGCCAGCAAGGAAAAGACGAGCCTTTATATTTTACCTTTGGGTTAGCACACCAGTAAAAATGCCAACTGACAAGCACTTCACATAAACATTTCTTTCTAAATGAGCTGCCTTGTTAGAAAAAAATCTAAGCAAAGGAGTGCTACAGTCAATCGACAGAAAAACCCGGAATGAACACTAGATTGCTCCATATTACAGGAAAATATAAATAAACACATAAAAATAATGTTGATGCATAAATGACTTTAATAAATTAACACTTCATTTTGCATTTAAATTAACTACTTGGGCTATAAATCTATCTTAGCTTCAATTCTATCAAGAAACAGTGATCTCTCTATTATTTAGATCTTTCTTACCTCTGGAACTAAACATATACACACATACTCAAAAATATTTATATATGTGTTTGTGTAGATGCATTCACCGTGCTGTTGTTAGCTATGCTAGTCAAGCCCCATTGCAATATTTATCGTATATGTATTTTACGACTGAAACCCCAAAGTCGGTTTTACAGATGAGTTTAACGATACCAAACTTTGATTATAAATTATAATCAGCTTTATTGCAGCCTTGAAGAGGCAAAAATTTGGAGATATTTGATTGCCTGATCCCAATTAAATTTTAAAGAAATAGTAAAGCGACACACATTGGCTAAACAGCTGAGCTCTAAGGAGTACTGCAAATGACTCCTGTCGGCTATGCCCTCAGAGGACTTCTTTGCTAGAACGAACACTTGACAATTGTCAGCAAGCTTTAAAATAAAACCAAACTAAAGAAAAGAAAGCAAAACAAAAATCCCAAGGATCTTTCTCAAGCATTATTATTTTAATTGCAGAAAAAAATAGCTCGTGGGAGGGTAAGGGGCAAAATCAGAGTCAGCGTTTCAGATGATTCTGTAACTCAGTAAGTAAAACCTGCGATAGTTGTTGACAAAGAGGAAAAAAATGAAAGTTTCATACTGAACTGAGTGGTCAGAGCAATGCACAGGTTGGAGCAGCATTTCTGACTGATCTCGGGTGATTTTCTGGCCACAACAATAAGCCAGACCCTGTATTCCTCACCCAGAACTCCAAAGGCAGGCAAGAAAGATGTAGAAAGGCAGGTAAAAAAGAAACCCAAACAACTAAAAAAACCAGTCTTTTCTGTGCTTTCACTTCCCTCAAAGCCTGGCATTCACATCGCCTCTGCAGCAACTCACAATGCAGGGAGAGAATGCAGCATCTCCCACTCCCAGTGCCAGCACCCCAGGCTGCTGCTCCAAAGAACCCTGTGCATTTCTGGGTCTGGGGGAGACAGTCTCCAGTTCTGAAATTCACACACACACACACACACCCCACCCCGGGGCCTGATCCTGCATTCTTCTCACACCCAAAGAGGCATGCAAAAACAATGGGATGCTTGGGTGCGAGGGAAATGCCGGCGTGTGTTCACATTTGTTAACCGTTGATGGATTTCATTAATATGAATATTTGTCTGTAGGGGATAAACACTTTTGAGAAGCAAGCGCAACATTATGGGCAAAACATCAGCAATAATAACAAAAAAGGGAAGAGAGAAACTTCACTGATGCAAACCATGAAATAAATAATATATGTCAACTTTTATGTTTCTTGCCTTTGATCTGGGTACAACTGACATTAAGTCCAGGAATTGATACCTTTTTAGCTGAGAAGACACAAGATGTCAAGTTCTATTTTTTAGTGCAAGGCCAACATATGGAAACAAAGCTAATGGAGTTGAAGAAGTGAGCATAACAGGAAACATAGAGATTAGCTCCTGTCTGGGGAAAGAATGAAGGGAGTTTTCATGGAAGCTAAGTGGTTAATACAATGCTCTTTGCTTTGACATTCTCCCTTTATTAGAATGTAACTTTGGTCCAAGTGATATGGAAAGAGAGTGTTACTGAACACAGCTGTGGGTAGAGCCAATGCAGAATGAGGTCTACAAGATGTACGTATGTGTGCATTCCTTGCTCCCTGCCTGACTGCCGTTTTAACTCTTGACATAAAGCTGTTTGGAAGTGCATATAAAAGCATCCATTAAAAGGCATTACATTAAAACTCAATTGGATCCTGCCCAAGTAATACAGAAGCAAGCTGGAGCACCATCATGGTGTCTAGAGGAGCTACTCCTTCCTTGGCTTTGGTGGGACTGAGTGAACATGAACATGGCCTTTACTTTACTTTCTTCCTTGCTTTTTACTAGCACAAGCCCTCTGGTGCGGGTCTATGCTCAGAGCCTCCCCATCAGCTCCCTCACACTCCTGAGCATTTACGCCAGGTAACTGCAGCAGATTTTGGCCCTAAGTGTCTATGCTGGAGCCAGAATTGGGTAAGTGGGTTCTCCCTATGCATACTTAGAGCTGTTTCAGGCTAAAACCATGGCCAGAAAATAACAGGAATAAAGGAAAAATGCCACATGTCATTTTATGCTCTTTAAAAGTCATACCCCTCCCCAAGGAAACAGCCCTTCCTCTGGGAGACTCTGCTTATGCTACAGAGCACCCCTCTGCTTTACAGCCTGGTCTCATTAATCATTCACCCACCTTCACACCTTCTTTCCCTAACTTAGCCTGCACCTTAATCTTGGTGACTTTGGGCTGCGTGCAGAAGAGCTGCAGAGCCCAGCTCTGGGATGTCAATAACCCAGCACAATGCCTTTGCACAACATGAAGCCAGCTATTTAATTACCTATCACCGCTAACAAAAGCTCCCTTTATTTTGATTAACTTTGAGGGAACAAGTTTCCCCACCATCGGAGTACGGTTAAATAATTACACAGTACAGACTAACATGCCTGGAAACACAAAAAGAGGGGGAGAAGGGAGAGGGAAGAAAAAGAAGACATAAGCTCAGCCTTACTTCCCAATTTAAACTAGGGATGACCTCAGGGTCAATTTTTCAGAGTATCTCAGATCAATTCAATTCTCACCTCCGCTGCCTACCTGCTAGCAAATGAACTTACTGTGCCTTCCAATAGACAGAAATGACTAAAAGGAAATCGCATTTAGCCGCATCTGAATAACCATGGTTATTAGATGATGTGTGCTGAGGAAAAATTACCATTTTCCTTCTTCTCCTCCTTGTGATTGTCATTCTCACCTCACTGGTGATTAAGATGTAGGATGCTCTCACAGATTGTTAATTAGGTGTTAATATCTGCAAGGGGCCACAGCAAGCTCCTACACCTGAGGTCATTTCTCAGAAGTCAGGCTGTCTCCGGTGACAATACCTGTAATTCCCATAGCTAGTTTGATTCCCACTCAACAGCTGGAGCTAGTGTTTCTTTCATGTCTGGTTTCATTTCCTATCTGAAATTATATGAGTGCTAATATCTTTATTATCTTTCCCGTAGAAGTGCAATGCTGAAGCATGGCACAGCGTGTTGTTCATAGGCCCTTTTTTTCCCGACACAGAGAGCATTTTCAACACATTTCAAGCAAAAATCTTTATGGTTAGCAAATTTACTGCTGAGCACTCCATTATGGCTTGGGAGGGGTAGAAGGTAGGAGGGAAACAGTAATAATTTGGGGATGGAAGAGAAGAAACACTGCACAACTGCTGAATGATAACGGCTCGAACCTTGGGAAATTAAGGTAATGGCAGAAAAGGGAGGAATTACAAGGACAGTGTGACCTCTGCATGTCTTGCAGGTGCACAAGTGTTATTTCACATATGCGTGTGTACATAGAGGTATTAAGGATGCATTGTGTTTACGAGAGAGAGGGGGCACATAGCCATGAGTTTGCTTACATTTGACTCATTCAAAGCCAGGGTAAAGCTAAATTATCTGTAATTCAGAAAACTGATGGCTCCCAAAGCACCCAATCTGGGTGCCTCATGTGCTCAGGGGGCTAAATGCTCATCCTGGCAGAAATGATGTTTGGGTCTTGGGATACACCAATGATTTTACTTCCTAGGGTATGAAATAAGGTAAATGACAAGTACTTTAACACACCAGCTTTCATTAAAGGGCTTCAAGGAACATTACAGCTATTTTTTTAACTCCCACAAAAGCCTAGAAGGTAAGAATTAATTATCTAGGTTTATAACTGTGTAAACTGAGATATAAAGAGATCAACAGTAACAGACCTTTAGAAGAAACCTCAGATAACAAGTTTAAAGTGCTTCAGTATTTTGCTGAATCTAGAATCAAATAAGTGGGTCAAAGTCTCACAAGTGAGTCAGACTGCAACTCCCAACTCCCTGCTTCTTCACTCCCTAAACATCGGAACTATATGTGGAAGCCTGAGAAGCAATTTTATATGTGGGATGTTAAATCAGTACTTCTCCTGTCTCATCAATCTCCTGTATTTTGGTACAGTGTGAATCATTTGGTAAGTGGCACAAATTAGAAAACCCAGAAGAGATGTTAAAAATATTTCTTTCTTTTTTTTTTTTTTTTTTTCTTTAGCACTTAATTTAAAATCCACTATTAGAACTAAACAACAGCAAAAGCCACATCACTGGGAAATATTTTAGAGCTCATTCTAGACATAGTGGAAACTCTTAAGTAGACTATGCTGGGAATTTGAGGGAAGTAAAAGCTGTCACATAAGGCATATACTTTTTCTTTGCTCATAAAGACTCAAGATATTTTCATACTTCAAATTCATAGGAATGAGTTAGAGAGGAGTTTGAGACATAGTGAAGTTGTGCTTTTTTTAACTACTCGAGAACATTTTTTCTACCTATGTAAAATGACCTACAAATTGTATAAAATATGTTTAGGGAGAGGAAGGGGAGGGAGAGAGGTTACTATCAATTTTTTAACCAAGAATAACATACTGCATCCCATTTGAAATAAAAGATACTCATTTAGACTTAAAATAGTACATCTGCTTGAAAAATACATACAAGGCTCTCATTGACTGAAGAGGGAAACTTGCCAGTAATATTTCATGGCAGTTATCTTCGCATCAGCTTCGGAAAATAAAGACATTTTTACAGGGAGTGCTAATTCAACAATGGAAAGTTAAAAATAAGTCACTCATATGCAAAGAAATTTTACTAGGTTTACAGTTCTTAGATCTAATTTTCAATTTTATCAGATATATGGTCTAGGAATAAAACTAAGGCAATAAGTTCTAGTTTGCAGTGAAGTCAGACGGTTTAACATCACAGGCTATTGTCATGAAAAGAAAAATGATGTCATGAACAACAGTCTGACTGGACTGCACATCAAAAAAACACATGAACAGTGTAAGGATGAAAAAGGTCTTGTACAAAACACAAATCTCTCTTAAAAATGCATGTGTGAATGCAGGAATAGCAGTGAAAAGTAAGTAAATGTATACTTTAAGAGTTCTATGATTTCCCCTGTGTGAAAGGTCTTAGAGGTAAACTGGAAAAAGAACAGAAAATATATTTCTGTTCTTTACTGCCCTTTATTCTCTGCTTAGTTTTAGGGCTCATCCATATGGGGAAATTAGGTAGTAAACTATACTGCAGTGCTATTCATTCCCTGTGTGGACACTCCACCTCTAGAGTAAGAGTGTATTTTCCTGGTTAATTTATTTTATTTTGAAAGCAGCTTAGGCTATATTGAAGGGAGGGGGAATACATCCTTACTCCTGAATAAGCACATCCATCCAGGGAATTCACAGTGCAGCTACTGTGATACGAGCTCAGATCTTTCTTTTTATTTGTGAAACCTGCCCTGTAGACAATTCCACTGTGGTGGAAGTGTGGGAATTCAATAGGGATCTTACCAAAGCCTGCAGTGGGGCCAGCAGCCCACCCAGGACCTTTTTTCTCACCTGAGATGTGAGTACGATGCAGTTTATATCCCACGGTCCCTCACTGCCACATCCTGCCCTTGGAGCAATACAGAAATCCTTCAGAGCCTCTTTGAAAACTGAAATATTAAGTGTTACCCACAGGGATACAAAATAACAGATTTTTTTTTTTTCACACTTCATTTTTAAAAGAAATTCTGGCTAC
Source organism: Psilopsiagon aymara (assembly GCA_024733675.1). NCBI lineage: Eukaryota > Metazoa > Chordata > Aves > Psittaciformes > Psittacidae > Psilopsiagon > Psilopsiagon aymara. Next base: position 3,506 of record JANRGW010054419.1, on the reverse strand, counting down.
AATTTTCTTTACATTAGAAGCAAATTCTACTTTCCAGCATCATCACACTGATCAGGAAATAATTAGAAGGATATTCTGTTCCTGCTCATTCCACGAGGTTGAAGGATGAAAAAGCTCTTCTGCAATCAAAATACACTGAAGTAGGATAAAAAATATCAGGATTATATATGCATGTATTGTAAGGGACATTTCCCAAAGCTGCTAGGAGATGGAACAGGGAAAAAAAAAAAAAAAAAAGAGGGGAAAATAACAGTTGCCTTGTAAAATACCACAATGTACCCTTGGTGAGATTTTATGGGATAGCAACTAGGTTTGTAATCTCCATAGCACCATGTATCATAAACACAAATTTCACCCTTCAGTGCTTGCTTTGAAATCTCCCAGCCCAACTCTCCCCCCCCCCCCCAAAGGCATGGGGACATGGAGTAACCCCACCAAATGACCCCCACAAACCCTACTGCTGTCTGACCCATGAGAGACCTTACAGTGAGAATCTCTTAACCAGCAACTACCCAATATTCCAGTTGCACTTATAAAATGAATTGCCTTGAAGCACTAAAAGTATGCCAGAGAAGACATAATTCCTTCAAAGAAGTCAAGTTAGTAAGTTAAACCACGGAAACTACTGTCCACTGTTATAAATGTACAGTCTTAAATTACCCCAACCGAACCACCTCCGTGAATATCAAGTAATTGTGGCTTCCGACAGCGTGGAGAATTGGAGTTTTCATATCTGAGCTTATTATTCCTAATATCACAGAGACACTTCCCTGAATTGTCCTTCTCCTTCCCAAATTCCCCATCTGACCAGATGTCTTTCTCTCTCTTGCTTTCACCTGTCAATCATGTTCACAGCTGAAATTTGATTTCTCTCCCAACAGTAACCTTAGATGAAATATTACCATAGGGGTCAGAACTGTCTGAACTTGCCATAAAAGTTCGTTAACTCTTCTGAGACCTGAGAGCTATTTGCTTAAAAGTAACAGATTTTGCCTTTTTCTATAATATGTGAAAGCGTAACCACAAAATATTGTAGGGAAGGCACAAGAAATTGTCCCATGGAGCAGCAGGCTAAGCAAGTCTTGAGATCACAAGTGTCCATCATGGAAAAAGCTTTTGCTTTGATATGGATATATACATGGATAACATATATGTATAAAAATTATTATATGGATAAGAAGAATGTGTAGCACTTACTTATACAAATCGAATAGTTACATGTATAAATTACAGGAATCACACAAAAGTTTTCCTATGGGATTGCTGACATTAGAACCATTACACTAGGAACAAGGTGATGGAACATGTGCTTCACCTTTTCAATGAAGATACGTACTTGATACCTTTACTTCAGCTGAATCACAACTTGGCTTTGTTCTCGCAAAAAGCATATTGCACTTTAAGGTCTCACAGTAAAAAACAAGTGGTCTGGTTTCCCTCTCATTTACAGTGGTGTAACACAGGAACAAAACTGCTTTGCAGGCAAAACCCTATCTGGGTGTTCCTCCGGAGAATGAGAGGAGCATCAGGATTGAAATTAACCTTTACTGGAGCTTCTTGAGAAACTCATTCCTGCAGCCTAAACACCTCTTGGTACTATAAAATATAGAGTGTAGAGCACCAATTACATCTTCCACATCCTCACTTATATTTTAAATAATATGAAATAAAAAATAATAAAGAATAAAACAAGACTAATTCCAACAGCTAATACAATTCAACTGTTTTCTAATAGCAAGCAACTGTTGATCAAAGCATGGCAGGCTGTAGGGCAGCCTGTGGCCTTAACAAAAGTAGTAGGTTTCAAAAAAAATTTCACAAAGGAATCTGTCATTGCAACCTTGGTGCTCATTTAAGCCACTTGATATCTTTTATAGTCAAGGTCAATAAAAATCAGATTCCATGGGAAAAATAAAGTGCCTGGTTTGAGTCTAGCAGCGGAAGTGACTGAAAGTTTCAATTCCCACATTTTCATTAGTGGAGTATTTTTTAGTCAATGTTGACAGACTGAATGAACACGAATTTCCAGAGGAACGCAGTGCTGTGAATTAAACTCTACTGTAATTTTTAAGTACAGAAGGCTCCTAACGCAGACTCATGATTTTCATCAAGATCTGAGGGAGATCTTCAGAAGACCCATCCTTAATCCCCGTAGCTGATGTCTGAACGCTAGCATTTGAAGAAAAAGAAAGAAAACATTTGCAAAGGATTATATATGAGTTGTGGGACATGGGAGAGCTTCCTGGCTGACAAAAGTACAAAGCCCCATCATTACAAATGGCTCTTGTAGGCACCTGAAAGTCAGCCTCATCTGAAAGCCCATGAAACTGCACCACCGACTGTCACCGGCTCCCCCGGGGGCTGGACCAAAAACTACTGTCTTAGCAGCAGAAAACAAAGCAGTGAAATTACCACCCCTGCTGACATATGTCAAACTGCTAATGAAAATGAAAACATACCTTTTATTTTTTTCTTTTGAGCTCAGGTAACAGGATTTTCACATCACCGTTGTAGACGATTCTCTTGGGTACCTAATTTAGTAAATAGATTAAAAATAAAGCATTATTAGAAGGAATTTTTAACATTGTAAAACATGCCTGTCATGCCACTACGGTACAGAATAGGACTTTTTATGTTCAAATCCTAAATTAAATTCAGAAAGCCTCTTGTACTGTTCACTGGCTGTGAGTGAGTGAAAGGGAAATTAACACAGTTTGAAGGGAAACATTTCTAGCTCACACATTTAGTCTTTACTCCACATTAATAGCAGGAGATTCCTACTGACAAATTACCTTAAAAACACATATTTTTGCCTCACCAGTGAATATCAGCTTCTAGGACTTGAAAGTCTGTAGCCTCCTGCATTTCTCTCTTAATGATTGTTATTAGCTGCACTAATGTAATTGGCAAAATAATAATCAATTTTTGTACACACTCTATTATTTTCCAGACAGTAGCTTAATAACAAAAGCAGAGCTGTCATTTCTCCCTGCAGTTACTCACACTGTACAAATTCATCCTGTCAACACATATTTAAAATCTAATTTAAAACAAAAAAAACCAACATGGAGCGGATCCTTGTACAATAAGTGAGATAAGTCAATGAGTCAACCCACATTTCCTAAATATGGATATTTTGTTGTGTCCCCTTTAGTTAACTTTCTCTCCCTGAGTGCACATACACAAGCACATACACATATTTTCTAGAAGCTGCCTGCAGGAATGCTTCAGCTTCATCCATTGTAACCGTACGGCATAATCAGAGCAAGGATAAACCACAAGTCTAATCAGTTTGAATTTAAGAAACAAACAGAAGACAAACTACAGCCACTTGTTCAGCATTCTGATTCCAGATCAGCTTTGAAAAAAGAAGTTTGCTGCACATTTGGTACCAGTCGAATGACCCCTTTCCCTCATCCCACCCAAAGGGGGGACATGCGCATTGAAATGATGCCTGCACCATGCCACTAAAAGCAATAGTTCCTTTTTTATTTTTGTTTTTCTTT